>AWUE01014944.1:0-33735 GCA_001974825.2 Corchorus olitorius | reverse complement strand
TGTAATTTTCCTGATTTTTTTTTAAAAAAATTCTTATTCTGTCAGGAAAAGGTAATTACGAAAGAGGGACTTGTTAAGCACATGAAGGATATAGTAGGAAGGGCGATGCTTGAATCGGCTGTTATGGAGATGCGATCACATTCACTGCAGGTAGGCAGAAATTTGCTATTATTATTTATGACAAAATTTGATGCTTTTCGTAGAATACTTGTTAGTTTGAAGATGAAGCTAAAAATGCACTTCAGATGAGTTCTAATCAATTCAAAATGATGCTCAAAATCCTTGGCAGATGGATCACAAATCAGATTCTCACACTGGAGTTCAACAAAGCCAAATTTCTTCCTCCAGTTCAAGGGCCATGAATCAAGAGGGAGATTGCTCTTCGATTTCAGGGCAACTGCAAGCACTAAACAAGCAGCAAAAAATACCTTTTACTTCCCATTCTGCTGCAGATGTTAATTCATCAGGATCCACTTTAAAGTCACAGCCTCATGATTCACAAATGACGAGTGGACCTAATTGTCAGGAACAAAACTCTGTTGACGACCCAATCAAAAAGCATCGTTATATAGTTCCGGATAATTGTCAAGTTTACAAAATGGAGGATTATAAGAAGCAGAGCAAGTCGCATTCATCTACACCCCAGGTGGAACATATGATGCCCATGAATCCAGTCTCTCCTTCCTTGTCGCCCCAGGTTGTCCCTGTATTTTACTTTAGTCTTTTGCTTTTGTAGTTGCCATGTCTGGATGAATGTTTTATAAGCAAATTTTCGTAACCCTTCTATGTTTATTAGTTGAGCTCTCAGAATTCATCAGATAACTCCCCAGCTGGTGTGAAAGCAAGAACACCTAGGAAAAGGCGCCCTGCTGACCAGAAGAAACGCCAGAAGAAATCACTTCAAGCTCTTGGTTCTTCACCACCTCTTCCAAGGTTGAACACATTCACATCCTTCTGGTGTTGTATGATTTATTATGATTTAATAACCATTTGATGCATCATTTTTCATACATTTTTAATGGGGTTTATTATAGTAAAAAGCAAAAGGTGTCTGGGGACTTTTCAGACCAGAGCACTCCACTACTCAATGATATAGTCAATCTCCAGGTATGATATATTTGTAGTCATCTCTGAATCCTGCCTATTTCATCATTAACTACTTACATTTGATATTCCAAATAGGGAAGTTTACAAAATCTTGGCATATTGCTATATTATATAGGAAGAGGAAGAGCAACTATTTGCTGGTCTAAAGGGGAAAAGTCAAGTTTCAGAAGCATCTAGAAGCATTTTGCATGAAGAAGAAAGAGGGACTTTGTTGAAAACTCCTTTGCAGAAGAAATTGGCTGAAATTAGTTAATACCATCTTGTTAATTAATGCATTACTTATGAATTCTGCGTTTTGGTATAAGCAACGTTAAGCCTTGTTGCTGATAAACACCATCTGTTGACAGTGGTCAAACATGGTTTGAAGAATATAGGCAATGATGTCGAGCGGTGCTTATCTTTGGTAAATGCTAGTTTCTTTGTCTCTTTCTTCTTTTTTTTTTTTATGAATTTATATGTTTTTCTTACATAATTGAATTGTGTTAAGAGTGTCGAGGAACGACTGCGTGGATTGATATGCGATTTAATCAAAGTTTCAAAAGAGGTCAGAATCACATCCTCTAAAATCAACTTTAAAGTTGTTTTTTAGGATCTTTCTAATATGAAAATATCCATGTAGCGGGCTGATGCTGAGAAACCCATGCACCTCAAGCATATCACTTCAGATATTGGGCATCAAATAAAAAGATTGAATAGCGAGGCCAAGGAAGAATGGGAGAAAAACCATGTTGAAGATGAGAAGGTCCAAACCCTTGATGAGGTGGGTGTTGTTTGGATCCAATGATATGATGTCCATAATGCAGAGAACAAACAACAATAAACACACAAAAATAGACACGTATAATGGTCTGCTATACCCCTATAGGCCTGTATTCCATGAATTCAGTGTATATCTATGGATGCAGCCTGAAGGCACTGGAGTTCATGGTGAGAAGGACAAAAATGAAGGTCAAGAAAACGCAGTGAAGGTATTCATGACAAGAAATTTCGCTAAGTATCTTTTGTTCACTGACCATTCATTCATACATGAAGGGAGTTATTAATTTTTATGGTGATTTCCATACAATGAATGATATTATTGACAAGATGAGGACCGCCGCCGCTGCCAATGTTGCTGTACGTGCTGCTGTTGGGGGAGAAGACGTGTTGTCAAAATGGAAACTTATGGCTGAACAAGCCCGCAACAAACGTGATGAAGGAACAAGTAGAAAGGACAACCCAGAAACAGAGAAGAGAGGCCCTCTTAATCCTCCTATATCTGGTAAGCTTGATATAATTGCATGATTGGTACTTCTCTAGCAGTGTATGACTAATTAGCAAATTAGAAAGCGGTTGCGTTAATGTTGATTGTGAATCATACATGTTGAAAGCTGACAGAACTGAATGCATCATCATAGAATCATAGTGATGATTTACAGAAGTAAAACTTATATAACTAGGTACCTGCATATACTAAGATATAGTATTCGGTTATTGGTGTGTTAATATATAGTTAAGGCAAATGTCATAGGGAATAGCCCTCAATGGAAACTAGCTATATTTTTTCCTATGAATTTGGCTTCAACTTGTTCCCTTCTCTAAATTAATCACTCATATGTAGTTTATAACATCTTGTTCCCTGTTTTTGCTTTCTTTCTTACCCACTTTTCTTTCAACAGTACAACCAGTTAGGACTCGAACTATTTCTGTCAAGGATGTAATTGCTGTTCTGGAAAGGGATCACCAAATGTCTAGGTCAAAACTGATGTATAGCTTGTATATGCGACTGCGAGAATAACCCCCTCCATGGCTGCTGCTTAAGTGATTGGGATGCATTGTAGAGTGTTATTTTTTTTTCCTATTGTATAGTGTTTCGTGTTCTCCAAAAAGGCTTGTGATTAGAGGGGAATTTCAGAATATCTTAGCTTATGATGGTAATGAGAATTTCAACAAATAGAAAGGTTGATGTACAAATGATAAGGTTCACTTCGAACTTTTTCGGCTTGTTCAGTTGTCTACCACGTAAACCAAACAAAGACTATTTGTTCTGGATTTGGTAGTTTGAACATAAATTTCCCAAATCAATGATTAGTTACCCTCTAATATCTATCCTCCCCTTCAAATTACTAAATTGAAAAAAGTAAAAGAAAGAACTAGGAGAGGAAATTTGCAACCAAAAGCCAATTTCAAGTAAAATCATTTTAATTACATTGACCCAGAATAATCCCTCATGAATTAAGAACATTCAATTCAAGCCTATCCTCAATTCATGGAGTAGCAAATCTGAGCAAGAGCAAGAGACAATCAATACATTGCGATAGGACAGAACAAGAAGCAAAACCCATTATCTATATCGGAAGCCCATGTCTAGCTCGTGACCATACATTCCTTGACTATGGCCAGGTGAACTGAAAGGGTGCATCTGCTTTGAGTTTGACCTGAGTTCCATCTCAATAAGCCTTTGCAATGCCTCTGGATGATGGCTCCCACTTCCAACATCATGACCTGAATATCAAACAAAAATGAGCATATATTATTGGCATATAAGACATTGTAGTAAGAGCTTTCTGTTCTAAAAACCCCCCCAAAAATACAGTATAGTAAAAGCAGTTAAAATGCAGGAAACATTTAGAGTTTTAGATCTTGATTACAAACAGATTTTAATTTCACTTTTCCAGTCAAACAGGGACATAGCAACTTGATGAGCAATCAGTTTTGATATCGGCATTATCATAGTTGTTAAATTAACTTAAAGCAAAGAGTATTTCCAAGAATGGAACAGTGGACAGGTTCTACAAACTTAAAATCGGAGTAGAAATGAGATATATATCTAGTATTGTACCTGGTGGCATTCCAAGACCAGCAAAATTGGGCTGGGGTTGCCGGTGACCAAAAGGAAAACCATGCATCGGATTCACTTCCTGTAAGAAACCAGTCGCCTGATTATTTGAATGAGGAGGTGGTGGTGCAGCCCCGGGAAATCCCCGTTGCAAGTGAGGTGGAGGAAAGTTTCCAGGCATGGGCATTTGTTGTAACATAGGATGATGCATTGGAGGATCAAATCCACTTAGCCCACTGCTAGGGTGATGGAAAGGAGGGCGAAGCATACTTGCAGGAAATTGATGATTTGGTGGAGGATCATGATGGATGATGCCTTCAGGAGCCATGAACTTCACCTGAGAATTGATGTTAGAAGGATGAGAATCTAATGGATGAATCATAGGTCCTCCATGATTCAACTTAGGAGGATGAAGCTGCGGAGAAGATGGCTGGACATTTTGGTTATGAAACGGAATATCTGGCTCCCTCATATCATAAGGGCCAGGAAGAAAAGGTGCACCCTCTTGCCCTGCTACAACAGGTCTTTCATCCCTGAAGACGGCCTTTAAAGCTGCTAGTTTCTCAGCAACATCAATCGGTGCCTCTTGGGAGGGCAATAGCTCTGCTTTAACTGAATTTCTACCAGACAGGAAGTTCTGAAATTTCACAGGATCATTGACAGCAATCAAGCTATCCTCTTCAGGAAGCCGAATTTCAGTGGACCCATCAAAACCATCAGCTTTAGACCCTAATTCAGCTCGGACATGTGATGGATCCACTGCAGATCGAGCATCATTGAAGCCCAACATATGCTCTTCAATTCCATCCGATTTAATCTGCTCTCTTTGGGTAAATGGTAAAGTATTTGTTTCAAAAGCAGTCCTGTTTGACCCAATGTGAACTGCAGGAGGAAGAAGACTATCATCTGTAACATGAAGGGGAAGCCTGTTAGATTCTAATACATCAACTCTTGCAGACTCCAATGAGCCCCTCTGTACAGAAGCTGGTGCTCCAACTGATTGCAGTTCCTTCATGAAAGCACTTCCAAAAAGTGTTTCAAGGGTTAGAGGCTTCCCTGAACTGGGAGCATCTTCTGCATTTGCCTCTATTGAATCACGAGGAGCAGTGTCAACACTTGCTGTTTCAATATTCTGAATTCTTTCTGGAGATCTGATGTCCAAATTGGCAGATGACAGCATACTATTCATGCTAGTTCCCTTCTGTAACAATGAAAGTAGGTGCTGGGATGCATGATTATCAATATTAACTCCTCGCTGCACAGTCTTGGCATCAGGAATTTTCCATCCTTCAACAGCAGGAGGCAAAGTTGGATCATTTTCAGTGCTTTCTGACAACATTGACTTTTCAAGATCTTCACATGTGAGGACTGCCGGAACTGATGCTGGTTTACTAACATCATTAATATTGCATGATTGATCAGACTTTTCAATCCCAGGAGACGTCACATTTGATATAACATGCCTGTCCACAAGTTCAGAGATATGGAATGGAAAGTTTGATGATACACGGTTACTATTTGTCCTATCAGAAATGTGGGAACCAGCCTTTTCACCACCCTGAATTAATGACAGCAAGTCTTTTGGCCTTCCAGTAGAGAGATCATCTACTGGTTTCTTCTCTGCAATGACAAGATGAAAGAAGAGTATCAGCTCTAATTGTATTATTTGAGACCTAAAGATTTATTAAAAGGCAGGTTATTTATTGTACTCCAGAAAGTAAACAAAAACAAACCTTCATCAAGAAACAAATGAGCAAACTTAGAAGAATGGGAAGTTTCAAGAGCCCATGTCTCATCTGCTTTGCTGTCATTAGGCTGAAAAAGGAACAAGAAATGATAAAGGCTTTAAATATTTCATTAAAATTGAAATGAAAACATATACCCATATAAACCACCCATAATCAAGATCAAGATGTATGGTTCATTAAAACCAACTCTTAACATTTAAATGCTTTACAATCATCAATACCTCGGTGATATTAGTGGAGCTACCTCCATTTGGAGTTAGAGCACTGCCAAAAAGCTTATCTAGAATTGAAGTTGAACCATCATGGTTGGTTTCAGTCAAAATTTTATCCACTGGCAGCTGCTTGGAATCAAGTTCTGTAACTTTACTCTTCCTTGGAGTTTCAAAGGCTTCTAAGAGACTAGAAGTCTTGTATATTTGAGAATCCACACTTATTGCCTCTTTAGGTTTATCTAAAGCTGATGAGAAATTTAAAGCCTTTCCACTCTTATTATTGGATAATAGGTGAATGCCTGTACTTTCGACCTGCTGCTCGCTCAAAGTTCCCTCCACAGACTGTTTAGACTGTGTGCCCAAAAGATCATCAGAGGCCCCATTCAAAAGAATGCTTCCTTTGGCCTCTGAAAGGCTGCCCTCAATTTCAGAACTTCCAATCTAGAGAGGTATAACAGAAGAAATATCATTAATCAAAAGTTCCAGAAAAAAAAAAAAAAAACTTGAGTGACGTTATAAAGGGTGTCTGAATTCTAAAAACGAATGTAATGATTACCTGTGAAGAATGGGAGTGCACTGAACTTTTGCTTCCAGCACGCTCCAAAATTGTGCTTGCAAAACCAGGTGGTACAAGTGGCCTGGATGCAGGATTTTGCGAGGGAACTGAAGGTTTATCAGTATCAATATTTGATGCAGGTAAAGGTTGATCTGATTCCTTGCTTCTGCTGAGAAGTCCTTTATCATTTTTGGAGTCCACTAGCAATTCAGAAAAGTCAAACTCATCTTTACGTCTTTCGGGATTTATCTTCTTCTCCTGGAATGCTTTTTGTTGTTCCTTCCTCCAAGACTCAAAGGACGCTAAGAGGAAAGCCATCATGCTTTAGCTTTGTTTTATTGATAACAAAATGATGGTAGAGGAAGAAGATAAAACATACACCAAATAAACAACAATCAGCAGGCAGTCTTCTAATACAGAGAACCTACCTCTTCTTTTTCTTTCCTCTTCAGCTCTATCTTCACTAGTGTCCTCAGTAGAACCAAATGTTTCATCATTATATGAATCATTAGTTTCCCTCCTTGAATGAGGGACAGCCTGGAAAATTATCAGCAACACAAAAATGACATCAACTACAGCTGTATATCAATTGCTACTGCATTATCTCAATATTTATGGTAGACGTAATTTCAGGAAAACACTTTTGAAACATTTGTATAATAACTTGATTATTACTTCTATGGTTCAATTTCTGTCTGCCAATGACCAATAGAAGCAAATTGAGTACCTTGTAAGGGCGAGGTGGATGATATGGCTCATTACTCTTATTTAGATGGTATTGATCATTAGCTCTAAACTTTGGAGCTGATGCTCCTGCAGTATATCCAGATGGTCGTGGAAAAGAACCACTCCCCAGAAGCCCATCATGCTCGGGACCTTGCCAAGAACGCCGGGATTGATTACCAAATCTTCTTCCAGAGTCTATATGCCAATAGAGTTATCCAATTTGTTAATCACCCAAAAACAACTAAAATGGCCTTACCAAACATACTTCAATAAAGTGGACTATTACACTTATTAACAGGAGGCACAAAATGTACAAAGCAGTGCATACACCAGAAAACCAACCATCAATGGAAGTATAAAACAAAATGGTCTTGAAAATACCTGAATCCCAATCAGATTGGGAATCACCATCTCTGTCACTCTTTCCACTAGAGCGACTGTCCCACCGCCCAAGGTTTCCCCGAGAATAGTTACCTGAATCCCCTCTTGTAGGTGGTGATGAACCATATTCATTACGCCTATAACCCGACAAGGTCCCGGGAATTCTTTGCCGATCTTGTGATGTATCTTCGAATTCACTGCCGCAACAATACAACAAGGCCATCAATATCAAAAGGATCTAAGGTTGACCTATCCATATCTTCATAACTTTCCAAAGTAAGGCAATATTACCTCAAAATTGATTGGTCGAATCCAGGAGGTAACTTCTTGCAAACGTCCAATTCACTCAATGATAGCAAAAAATCTCTGGTATAAGAAATTCTTGGTTTCCTGAATCATTGAAAAACCCAATAGTCAATATTCATTAACCAAAGACATGATAAAAGATTAAGAAAGAAATGATTCAGTCAAAGAAGTAATTACTTTTGAGATTCCTTATTGATATCTGCAGGCTGATCTAATGAATGTTGTTCTTCATTTTCTAAGCTCATTTCTGCAAAACTTTAGAGATGAGTATATACCCAATACTCTATAATTCTAGCTGCTCCAAGCGTGACCTTATCAGCAAAATTCGCTACTCAATAACTTAAGACTTTGAATCTGCTAAGCAATTCCAAATATCTTATCACCATTCAAGTTCTCCAATCACCGGCTTAACCAACATTAATTAACCCCCAATCCAAAGCTAATTCAAAACTCCTCAAGCTAGTGTAAATGAAGATAAAGCTGATATTAAGCTATTCCATTCTTTGATCCAGCTAAATCTAAAATAGAACACCCGAATACTAACGAAATATTTCAATATTTACCCAAAAAATCTTCTAACCCGGAATTTGGAGCTGGGACCAAACGGGTATTTACACAAAAATCAGTATCTCCCGAATCTAAACCATTCCAAATATTAAATCAACAAAAGCTCCTAATTAAGATCGAAATGAGAGAATTTCTAGGGTTTTTTGTGCTAAGCTGAGGAACTTCCAAACAAGAAAAACCTAGGGTTTTGGTTTTAATTTTACATGGTATAATGAAATTGAAACAAGCTTCCTTGATGGGAGGAGGTGCAGGAAGAGATAGAGAGTTAGGGTTTCGATCTGAAACTTTTCTTTTTCGGATTTGTTTTTCAATCGAATGATGGGAGAGAAAGAGAAAACAATTGCGTTTTTTTGTTCTTTCGTTTGTTTGTTTTTTTTTTTTTTTTTTGCCTTTTGGTTGGAGAGAGAAAGTTTTGAGAGAGACTGGCAAATGGCAATGGCTCTTACTGTTGAATGACGTTCTTTCACCTTTCGCTTCGCTCTAAACAAAAGGGAAAAAAATTAGGAAAAAAAAATCTAATATTTGAAAGAAAATTACTAGAAAATTTCAAATTAACCCAACGTGTAGTTTTATCTCCCGTATTATGCACGCCCGAAAGCCATTGGACTTGGACCTCTCGGCGCGTGGGAAAATTACATATTTTTTGGGTGAATAGATGAATAAAATTGAATTTAGAAGTGTAAAAGTAAAAATAAATTAACAAATGGGTTCTGTAATTCCCGATAATATCAAAGACAGAAATGCTGCTGTTTTTCATAAATTTGACGTAAAATCACTTTTATTTTGGCTGTTGGGTGTTGGCAAATCATGGTCATCGGCCCTATTATTATTACTTTCTTAAAACGACTTACTTACCAGTTTAGTAGTAATAATTAATTAATTAATTAAATTAATAATAATGCAGGAATTTTATCAGTCGTAACTATCTCTTCTTCATTCAATTAATAAAGTGAATGTTTGAGAAAATTGAACAATTTTTCATTCTCTATGACAAATTCTATGAAATGAAAATGGACTTAACTGAAAAAAAAATGTTTTGGCCATCGAACATTTGGTCTGGTGGTAAAGTGTTAGATTCTTAGTTTCAGTATACCTAGATCATGAGGTCTTGGATTCTACTCTCACGGAATGTGGTTTTTCTTTGTAATTTATTTGTTTGTGTATTTAGTATGTTGGTATTTTTAGATGAAATTAGAGATTTGGCAATGCTATTTGATTCATGCACGTTTCAATTTGTAATTTGGGAAGCCAATATATTAGCACATCCTCTAGCTAAGATTGAGTTGGATAATTGTGTGTGTGCAGAACTATTTCTCCTGGCGTTTGTAATCTCTGACTATTGATTTTGATTATTGATTAATTAAAGTGATTATTCTAAAAAAAATAAATGTTTTGCGTGTCTTCTAATCAATTAATTGTTGAGTGAAATGATCCAATGCTTAATGTCGGTTTATTTAATACATAAATTAAACAATATATCGAGCTTCTGATTAAAAAAAATGAAACATGCAATGAGTTTGGCTTCCAGCTTTGAAATTGCATTGATTAAAAATTGCTTAGCAGTTCATTACATAAATAAATAATATGGTTGATTTTATTTGTAAAATAGGCTGTATTATTCGATTTGATGATACTCTGGAAAGTGATAACTTTTCAATGCTAATACTTTCTTTCTTTTTCCCTCCGAACTTTATTGTGTTTCTTCTAAAACATCTTTACTCAATGAGCTATGCATTTGCCATTTGAATGGTGAATTTGTGATGCTTAAATATGAAGCTTGCCTTCTGTAAAAGTGAGGAACAAAAGAAAAGGTAAAAGATTTTCAATAGTATAGTTTGTAACAATTCGGGGGATAAAAAGAGTCGATTGATTGACATGGTAACTCTCCCTTTATACAAAGCAACCTTGTAGCGTTATTCAATGTCAAGCTAACCCAAAATACAAATCAAGCTAATTATTATTATCGTTCTTAAAAGCTACTCGAAATGTCGAATCTACAAGGAAATATGGAGGGGATAATAAAGAAGGATCAAGGAAATCAATTCGTAATTATTCATGCAAGTATTTAGATTCATCTTCCCCAAGTAATAATGACATTACAATTTACAAATTCATTTATCCAGTTGGTTCTTCGCTTTTCAAAATGGGAATTCATTGTTCAACAAAAACCAAAACTAAAATCCTAAAATTTGAAATAAGCATGTTCAATGATGGTTACTTTGTACCATATATGTACAACAATTTAGTGCAAGCAATAAAAAACAATTGTGACTAATGGACATGGTACACAGTGGCAGATTTAGGAATAATTGTTAGGGTGGGCACATCTTCTATATATAGGCTCAAATAAAAGTATTAATATAATGCAAAAGCTTCGAAAGATTTTCATATGGTTTGAATTTAAGAAATGTTATTTATAATGTTCATAAGAACGGTTTGAGTCTGGAATTTTTTTGAGTTTGAGAGAGGGAAAACAAGGAAAAAAACATGGAATTGGGAGTTGGAGTGAAGAAACTTACTTGTTTTGTAGCATATAGTTCTTCTCATTCTATTTCTTTTCTTTAATAAATTATTGTAGATTTTTTGTAGATTTTCTAAAACCTTGACTGTCTATAAGTTATAACTAATGAATTAATCGATTAAGAGTGGATATCCATGACTAAATGAAATGAGAGTGGACACCATCTAAATTTACATTTACATTTAAAGTTCAAGAATTATGAGTAGGAATTGAAGACCCTAGCCGCTACCCACCCCTCCTTCCCTCTCAGCCTCCTCCTTTCAAAATGTTGTTTCCTCCTCATCCTCCTCCCGACTCTCTTATGAAGGGGAGGAGTAGTGTGATCCTTTTTTCACCTTTCTTTTAGAATAAAGTCCCTAGATTTATTGATATGTTAGTTTTTTGAGTCAATTTTTTTATAGTTAGTTAGTTTGAGTCTGAGTATGGCATCTGTACAGTTTCTAGTTTGCAATAGATTGAAAACAGTTTACCTTGTCGGAATGGTTTTTCTTTTTGATCAAAGGGTGGGTGCTGATGATCCTTGAATCAGTCACTTTTTTTTTCATTGTTGAAAAGCTGTTTCTTGGGAAATTCGCCGAGAAACAAAAGCGATGTAGTGGTGGACATGCAAAAGATTACGAGGAAGGTTCGAGCCTCATACAATTATCACGACAACTCATCTGATCAAGGAGCAAGACTTAGATCTAGTAATCTAGATCTAAGACAAGAGCTTTTTTCTCAATTCATTGTAATTATGAGTATTATCTTTGTAATTTTATATTTATAATTATAATCATGAGTATTATCTTTCTAATTTTTTTTTCGTAAATGAATATTACAATTTTTCTTTAAAAAAAAAATTATGAATGAACACCCCCTTATATGATAAAACCTTGTAAATGTGTGTAACTAAAAGGTAAAAAAACCTTTGTAACGGGAATGGGCTTTTTACTTCCTTATCCACTATCATTCACAAGAAGATGTGCCCAAATAACCGCCCTCTAGCTTCCATCAAAATTACCTAAAACCCATATCATACTAGGCGTTAGCATGATGGGCACTCTCGTAAATAATGCAAATATCGAAGCCAAATTATAGCAGCGCACTTAAACCCCTTCCATTGCAGCTCATTTACATAATCGCTTACCGGATAACCAAAGAAACCAATCCAAAGTTTTTAATGGCGTCTCCTTCGCTTTTACAATCCACTGCGTCGTCTTTTCACGGCCAATCCCCGTTCCTTTCACCTGCATTCTCCGTCCGCCTGCCGTACAGTTATCCCAGAAATGGCGGCGTCGTTTCCGTGAAGGCAACAAGCGAGATTGTGTTGGTGGAGAAAACCGAGGCGGAAAAAACCCATCGTCTCAAGACTACTTACCTTGAGAAAATTATTCCTTTGCTTAAAGAAGAGTTCAACTACACTAACATTCACCAGGTAAAAGAACTATGATTTTTATTTTTTATTTTTTTTTTTTCGGGGGGGGGGGGGGTGATTTTGGTTCTTATACTTACATTTTTGAACCGGGGATTTTGGGTTAGGTTCCGAAAATTGAGAAAATAGTGGTGAATTGTGGAATTGGAGATGCTGCCCAGAATTCGAAAGGGTTGGAAGCGGCTATGAATGATTTGGCATTGATTACGGGGCAAAGGCCAGTTAAGACGCGAGCCAAGAATTCTGTTGCTACTTTCAAGATTCGTGAAGGTCAGCCACTTGGGATTGCCGTTACGCTTAGAGGAAATGTAAGCTTTACTTCATTCTTAACATTTAAATATGTTTTTAAAATCCTTGATATTCTGTTCATGATATGTTATTGTTGAAGTACAAATTATTTGCCGTGCTAGCCAGTAGGAACTGTATGCTAATTTAGTTTCAGTTTATTTGTCATTGAAGACCATGTTGGTTGTACTTGTAAGGGGACTCCATTGGCATTGCTTCAGGGGTTTTAGTGATGCCATTAGCTGTAGAGCACTGCCTGGTAAAGTGGTAATTGCAGAATATATCATGGAAGAGCCAAATTCACTGCTTTGACACTTGAAGGAACATTTTATCTTTTGCTTGCTTAAGAGTGCTTCTCAATATTGGTGCATTATGAATTTTAAGATGATCAATTGTGGATATTATGACTGTGAATTTGTGCATTTTTTCATACTTCATCCCTTATATATCATAGGTGGAAGAAAAAAGATCCAAGGAGATCATAATTATGCTTAAGGCCTTGAATGTGTGATTTAAAGTATTTGATTCAGTTATATATTTGCGTGATTGCTACCCATTCTACCATTACTTCAAGCTCTCAACTTATTTGCAAATGTTCAGTTGTCATTGTTGGATTGCCATATTGTTATGGATCACATTTAATTTGAGTACCTTTTGACGTATTCCTGGTGGTTAATTTGATAGGTTATGTATTCATTCCTAGATCGGCTCATTAATTTGGGGCTTCCTAGGACAAGGGATTTCACAGGTTTAAATCCTAATAGTTTCGATGGACATGGAAATTACAGTATTGGAATTCGTGAACAGAGTGTGTTCCCTGAGATCAGGTTTGATGCACTAGGTAAACCCAGAGGAATGGATGTTTGCATCACAACAACGGCCAATACTGATAAGGAAGGTCAGAAGCTATTGGCCCTTATGGGTATGCCTTTCAGAGAAGGCGGTGGTGGTCCTACACTAATACAACGCAAGAAGAAGCTGAAGGCTCACCACTTTGACAAAAAGGGTGGCAAGGGCAGGAGATGAGAGTTTTTCCCTGCTAAAAGGCATAGGATTCCCGTTCCATTTTGTTGTATAATTTCATCATGTTTTAGAGGTAAGCTTTAGAGAGTGACTTTAAATGCATCCATTTCACTCGTGATTCAATTCTGTATTTATAAATCTCTGTATCCAATGTTAAAGAAGAATCTATGTGCATTTCTCAATTTTCTTATTCTGAAAGCTACATTTGGTCATTTCCAGGGAAGAATGGATTTAGTTGATTAGTGTGCTCTACCTGATTTTGCTCTTATTTCCTTGGATTCTAAAAGATTAGCTTGATATTGAAGAAAAAACACATAAATTCAGTTTATCCATTTTGATCATTGGACTCGAGCCACTCGTAACTCTGATTCAGGTCCAATTTCAGATTTTCAGTTAACTTTTCTACAATAAACCGCAATAGGCCTAACTACCAATGCTATTAACTTGGATTGATTTATAACCTGATTAGAATCAATATTCGTTGGTCAAGTGGAGCATTTAAACAAAGTCTCGAATTCGTGCCTTTTAAATTGATAGGTTTTGGAAAACGTCGTATGTTTGAAGTTCGACACGATTTATGTTTGAAGTTTGACACAATTTGACTCTAAATTAGTCGACACGATTTGACTTTAAATTAGTCTAAATCCGACACGATTTGACTCTAAATTAGTCTAAATCCGATGCGATTGTTGGATGCCATGGACATCTCTATCATTGGAATTAACTCAACTTGATCAGAAAAAAATGGTAACTGAAATGCCTAATTTCTCTTGTTCGACTTGGATCAAAATGTTGAAGCAAAAGGCGTCAAAATGAAAAATTGAGAAGTCAGAAGGCAGGAAGTAGATGCTTACAAATTTAACGGTGTTAATGCCGCAAACTTTACGGCGTAAAGGTAAACAGTAAACACAATAGAAGATGGGTCCACTCTCCAAAGACCTCAATTTTACCGCCAGCCGTCTGTCGTCACTCGTAAGTAATCAAAAAAGATAGGGAACTCAGTCCCGGAGACTAAATTCAAAATACTGATTTACTGCGTTTCCTTTTATAGGAGTACAAGTTAAGACGCTAATCTTTTTTAGTTTAACTGAAGTTTTGCAACAAAAGCACAGGATTCGCATTCCGAGTCGGTGCTTAAAGAAAAGAGATTGGAATAAAAGATTAATGAGACGAAAATGGTTTGCCATTATTATCAAATAGCGGTGTCGGTTGGAGCACGCTTTTCAATGGCCAAACCTTCTGTTCTGAGAGCCGAGCATTCCATGGCTCCTGATCTGTCCTCCGACTCTTCCGTCTTCCGCGGTGTCTCCTCCCGCCGTCGTGATCTCGTCTTCGTCGTTAATCCCCAAGGTATTTTTTCCCTCTATTTAATTTCTGTCCGTTAGCTCAGGAATCGTTTTTCCCTCCCACATTCTCACGCTTGTTTGAATTGGTGATTTGGAGCAGGTGCTAATGGGAGAACGGGTAAAGAGTGGAAGAAATTGCTTCCTTATCTTCAATCTCGCCTCGGTAGTGATTGTAACGTGGGTTTTCTTTTTTTTTTTTTTTTATGCTGAATTTATTTGTGCTCACTTCATTGACTCGGTCTTTTCTTCTGCCGTTTGGTATTTGTTCAGGTTCCTATTTTTCATTTCAATTTCTTCTAACACTCAACTTAGAGCTTAAATTTATCATTTATATTTTTCGTTTTTTGTGAAATTCATGGCATATTTTACAATTCTCTGTAAACAAAAATTTGCTCAGGTCTTAAGCAAACTGTTTATCATGTGAAAGTGATAAGAACCATTTTTTTTTTCTATTGATGTACCAGATATGCGAATCTTTGACTTCGGGTCCTTCTCATGCAATTGACATTACTAGGGAGGTAGGAATTATGGGCCTATTTTTTAATTTTCAACTGAGCATTCGGTTTAGGTTGCCTATGGAAGATTTTGAGGGAAGGGTCATAAATAAATGAATAATGATTTGCAGGCTATAAGGGAGGGTGCTGATGCTGTAATTGCAGTTGGAGGGGATGGAACTCTTCATGAGGTGCAATACTTACCATTTTGGCATATTATATAATTAAGTATGATTTCGATATGGCACCGTTGATCTTATAATATCTTATGTTTTTCTCTTATTTATATTTCATTTGCATCCTTCCTTTAAACTTGACTTCTGATAAGCAGGTTGTTAATGGGTTCTTTTGGGATGGGAAGCCTGTTGCTAATAAGAATACAGAGGCTGTTCATTCAACTGCCCTTGGTGTAAGCATTTTACCATTTAGCTATGCTTTTAGCCCTCTTATTGTAAAGATAAATCATTGGGGTCAGATATATGATGATATTGAAATCATGTGTTTCTTGCATCCCCACTCACCCTTTTTTTTTCCTTCTCTTGCAAGCTATCCTTTTTGGATTGCTTTTTTTGTAAAAAATAAAAATAAAATAAAAATAAAATTATTGGCATTTCTCCAAGGAAGGTAACACAATATTGTCCCTTCTTGCAGCTGATTCCCTTGGGGACTGGTTCAGATTTCGCCCGAACATTTGGCTGGTTAGTTTATGCTAATCCAGTCTTGATTCATTTCATTAGCTTTTATGATATGCTTGCTTCATCTCAAGTATATGTTCTATTTTATCTCAGGAAAAATGATCCTTGTGAAGCCATAGAACGCATTGCGAGAGGTATTTTACCTGCCCTTTCTGGATAGTGGATACCTTCATCCTTATGTTAAGTTTTAGTACATACAAACCGAAGATGTTTTATTTCTTAGGATCTGATGCTTCTGTATCGTAGGGGTGAGATCACGAATCGATATTGGTGTCATTAGCAGAGAAGGGGAAGGGTCTCATTATTTCATAAATGTCGCTGATATCCATCTGTAAGGTTAATTTGGTTAGTTTTTGAATTAAGCCTTGCTTTGACATAAGCTCATCATCTTACCAGCCTCACTTCTGTCTTTTTATGTATTATGCAGGAGTGCAAAGGCAGGCTATTATGCATCAAGGTACAAGAAGTTTGGAAACTTATGCTACGTTATTGGTGCTTTGCAAGCCTTTATTGGGCACCGTAACCAGGACCTTAGAATTAAGGTCAGCATTTTTAAGGATCTTAAAAGTAGCAGTTCCACTTCTGAAAGCCTTTTTTTCATTTGCTCCCTGATTTCATTATGGTTATGCTATAGCCTTTATGAAGCTTAACTTAACATGAGAGCATTAAGAGATTTCACTTCATACAAACAATTTTACATCCAGGTGAATGAGGGGGAATGGGAGGTTTATCCTCAAGTGACAGCCCTCTGCATTGGAAATGCAAAGTACTTTGGTGGTGGCATGAAAATTACACCAAATGCTGATCCTCACAGTGGAAGTTTTGAGGTTGAATAGATTTTCTGTTATCTCACTATGTGATTTCTAGTTTTTGTGAATTCTCAAGTGGCAAGACAGTTTGTTTTTCCTCTATACGTCACAGGTTGTGATACTTCAGGATTTTAAGTGGTATGACTTCATTCTAAACTTGCACAAGCTATACAATGGGACACATTTGTCAGTGAATAATGTAAGCTCAAGAAGGTAGGCACTTTTTGCTGCATTACTTTAGTATCCCTTCCACAGACCACATGTCCTTTCTAGTTTATTGCTCTGTTTTCTTTCCTGATTTAGGTGACTTCTCCTTCAAATGACTCAACATAGACTTTTAATACAACATCAACATTTCTACGGTGTTTGCCCAACTGTTAGGAAATGGTACACAATATAAGTGTGCATACTAATTGAAATCTTTTTTTTTGTCTATCTTTTCTTGCAGCGTATATTCAATTGAAGTGGAGGACATTTCAGGTAATGGCAACATTTTCATTCAGTCTGATGGGGAACATTTAGGCTTTCTTCCTAGGAAGTTGTGTATTCTCCCTGGTGCCATTGAGATGATATACTGAGAAGAACCCTGGGAAAAACGGCCGATATAATCCATCTCCGCACATAGAGCTGACTGTTGAGGAAGACAAACAAGCAGATGATGCCACCAAAAGGAGTGGGGAGATATGGGACAGGATAGAGATTGATAACGACAGAGATGAGAGTCATGAGTGGTGTTTCCTGTTGTCTTTTAGTAATTGTTTTAGTTCTGCACAAGTTCAGTAAACTTTCAACTAGCACCACTCACCAGTGCTGGGATTGGGAGTGTTTGTTTTTCATTTGCGTCGGGTAATTGGTCTTGCCAATGTCTACAAGCACATGGGACACGACTCGTCACGTTTCCCGAATTACTTCAGGTTGTTAATAATAATCAAAAGAAATCTCAAAGGAGTTATGTAGATAATTTCTGCCGTATCATCAATAGATGAATCCCTCCTGCCGGGCTTCGGCGCATCGCGTATTTACCAAAACGGTCTCGGCAACGCCAGCGTCCAGCCATGCCCGGGAATTAGAGCCTAATAAAGCCAGCCCAATAGACCATGGATCAAAGGCCTTTGAAAAAGGCCCATGCACTCTTTATTTGGGTTTCTTTTTCTGAACTTAGACAATAGTCCAAAAAGTGAAAAAAAATAAGGAGTTTTCGTGGCCATCGTTTACCGAGGACGACCAAGGATATTTTTGTAAAGGAAACGGCGGGAGCATCTCACCGTCAGCGACAGCGCTCTCTTCTTCTCTAAACCAAAATGGCAGCCACTATTTCCATACCTTCCCTCACTCCCCATGTCAAGTCACAGCGTCAGTGCTTCCGGCGGCAAAATTACGGCCACAAAATCTACAGAATTAGATGCAGTGGAGACAAGAACCCTGGGAGCAATTTACCCACCAAAGAAGAATCAGCACCAGAAAATGCTCTTCTCAAGGTAGCCTGGTATGGCTCCGAGCTTTTGGGGATTGCTGCTTCCTATTTCCGATCACCTTCTAATGTTGAAGAAGCTGCCCAGAACAATCTCAGGCTTGGCGTAGATGGTTTAGGAGCTATTGATCGTACAGCAGTCGTTGAAACCATCAAAGATGACTTTGAAAGATCATATTTTGTCACTGGTAAAGATCAACTCTGTTTCTCTCTTTTTTCAATGAACTACATATATCTTGATGATTCAGTGAACTACTTGTATACTGTGACATACTTTTCCTTCTTACTTGGTCTGTGAAATTTGATGTTCTTCAGGAAGAAGTGATAATATCTTTTTGTTGAAATGAAATCAGGGCAACTTACCCTTGATGCATACGAAGAGGATTGCGAATTTGCCGATCCAGCGGGTTCTTTTAAAGGGCTTCAACGTTTTAAAAGGAATTGCACTAATTTTGGAACCCTTATTGAAAGTTCTAATATGAAACTTGTGAAGTGGGAAGACTTTGAGGTAAATTTGCTAAAATTACAATCAAGAAGTTGCTCTTAAAATCATATTTTATTGCATAACTTGTTGTCATCCATTCCTTTATGTTTGCCTAATTGCCTTATTATCTATGAAAACGCAGAACAAGGGAGTGGGACACTGGCGTTTCAGTTGCATAATGTCATTTCCATGGAGACCTATTCTTTCTGGTATGGGATTCCTACTTTTTGGTCTCATGTTCCTTTTTCCCAAATACCAATTTCATGAATTTGCAGAGGATTGCAAAACATTTTCTCTCTACTAATAATTAAAGATGTTGAAGGCATTCCATCACATGAATTGACATGCCCTCTGAAAGTTTAAGATTCTTTGATGTTGCAGCTACTGGATATACAGAGTATTATTTTGATGCACAATCTGGCAAAGTATGCAGGTAACAAGTAATAACTAATAATGAGGTGGACTGCAGAATCTCTCCTGTTATTGCTTTTCTGAATACTTTTCTAACTTATCTTAGTTCTTAATGGAATCTTGTCAGGCATGTGGAGCACTGGAACGTTCCGAAAATGGCATTGCTGAAGCAACTTCTAAGGCCTACTCGGAGTTTCTGGCTGTTTAAGAGAAAAAACAGCTAATCATGAGTATGGATGAGCAAACCTCTTAGCATACACTAGTCCTTTCTCTTGAGCAAAATCATTTCTGAGAAACTTTTTCTGGAATCTGGGGACTTATGAAACTTCTTATTCATGGAAGTTTTCATCTAATGAATGTATGTTGAATCAGCCACTGCAGAGTAAAACCATGTAGAATTGTGAAAGCAAAGATTAGGAATAGGATAGGAGCCTGGTTGGGATGGTTGGGATTTGTATACCTGTAAATCTTGCCATGTATACTTTATTCTCCTCCTTAAAAATCCAAACACTAGTTATAAAAGTGAACGGGGGTTGCCTGTGTGTGTTTAGATTGTTGCCATAATTGTGCGAACTTACATCTTTGTCTACTACATGTAAAGACAAGGAAGCTTAGCCCGGATGTTAGCCAAATTATTTATTACAAGTTTTATTTTGTGCTTAAAAGGCATGTCTGATGAAATGAAAGTTACCAAATGACAATGAAAAAACTGGATAATGACCCATAAGCGGCAATGGATGAAAGCCCATGATCCACCACCAATCTTTGATGGGGAAAATCATCAAACACCTGAGTGATGCCTCTCAACCTTCAACAATTTGTGCCCTAAATAGCAACAAAATCCAGATAGCATGGTTAAATACTTTAATTTAATTTAATACTTTACCAATTCTATAAACCTTAGTATTTGGAAAAAAGGGTAACCTTTCTTAATGAAAATGGTCAAATTTTAAACGGTCCAAAAAGTCAATTATATATATAGTAGTAGACTAGTAGTATAGTGTGATTAATATAGCGAAAGTCGGGTCGGATGCGGGCTTTTGAACCCGTATCTGTGTAACCGTTTATATATCGAAGACCATTCCATAGCAAAAGTGCAAAACCAAAACCCCTCCTCTAGTCTTCTCTCTCTTTCTTCTTTTCTGTTTCTCTCTCTGGGCTCTGCATTCTTCAGCGATACGACATGGCGTTTCCGTACATGGAAGCCGTTGTTGGTACGCCCTTATCTTTCTTCTTTCCGTTTTAGCTTTAACCTATCGTTTTACTTTCCAGATTTATTCTTTCTTTTCTTGCTAGAACATGTTGATGGATTCTTTTTTTTTTTTCCCTCATGATATTTATTTTTATGCTTCTTTTTTTAATTAAAAAATTTTGGATTTTCATTATTCTAGGTTTACGTTGTCATCAGGGATTTCTTTTTTTGTTTCTTTGAACTTTTTTTTTATTTATAATTTTCTCTTATGGTTTTTGAAATGAACTGCGAAGGCGCTTCTTCTTTCTTTTCTTATAAATTTCCGTAGATTAGTTAAAATAGTATTATTTTTCTAGTTTTCATTAGTATCATGTGAGAAATAAATCTTCTTGATTGTTGGCGATTAAAAATTCTAGGTTTGAAGTTAGATTTTAAGCAAGGAAAATATGCAGTAATGAGCTATAATATGTAAAGAATTTTTGGTTAAAAACTGCTTTGTTTAGTGATTGATGCGCCGTCGGCAGAAGCTAAAACTATTTAGAGACTAATGGGTGCGATAGGATGAGGGTTGATCAACTAATTAAGTAGCTTACCAGCAACTAAAGAAGGTTCTTTTCAATGAAAGAATCAAAAGTAGCGACTTACAATTTAGGTCATATTGAATGATTGAGTTCTTGCGGTGTCTTAGTTTTAAAGATTCATAGTTAAATTTGTTTCTTTCTGTTTATCTTCCTGTTGGTTCCTAAAACAGACTGGGGTTATGGAAGTAAAAGGACAATTCCAAAACTTTAGGCATATCTTATTGCCTGAAAATGAACACCGAACTTGATATAAACATTATTGGTGATGGGGGTCTTATATTTTGTAAGATAAAAGGATTTCATTCAATCTCTGAAATTGTTTTATTTCCTTGCATTTCCCTGCTGTGCAATCTCTTTGGTTTTCACTTTTGCTGTTCATTAATCCATGTGTTATGAAAAGTATATGGCATAGTTTTTGAGACTTGTTAATTACTCATTTATTTCAATTTTAAAGAAAATTGGCTCGTTATGCTTGCAGCTTGTTCTAACCTGATGCATATGTCATTGTTGGTAACAGTTCTCTCTGTTCCTTTCTTCTTCCTGACTTACCCTCTTATCATTTACAGGTTTTATGGTATTAATGTACTTCTTTGAAACTTACCTGGATCTGCGGCAACATGCTGCTCTCAAACTGCCTACACTCCCAAAGACACTAGAAGGAGTTATCAGCCAAGAGAAATTTGAGAAGTCTCGAGCTTATAGTCTTGATAAGAGGTTAGTGTTGTTTCTATTGATCATTTACAATTTAATGTCATTAGGGGACCATCAAGCTTCCTTTTAACTTGATTTTACATGATTCATGATGTGTTTCTCTTGAATTTCAGCTACTTCCATTTTGTTCATGAGTTTGTGACAATCTTGATGGACTCTGCAATATTGTTCTTTGGTATATTGCCTTGGTTTTGGAAGGTGAGTACTTAGGTGTTTAATTACTGGATTCTCCCTTTTGTTGGTTTTCACTATCTCACTTGTGCTTCTTGTTGTTATTTATTGCAGAAATCAGGAAATTTCTTGCCTTTAGTTGGTCTAAATGCAGAGAATGAAATATTGCACACCCTTTCATTTTTGGCTGGAGTGATGATATGGTCACAGGTTAATTCCATTATATTTCCTTTGTCTCACTTGTTACTTTGAATAAGTGCAACAAGTCGCTGTATGTGATATGCCTTTAACACTCCAATCAATATCCTTGACCATTTATCTTGTGGTTTTATGCAGATCACTGACCTACCCTTTTCTCTCTATTCAACTTTTGTGATTGAAGCCCGACATGGTTTCAACAAAGTATGTATTCTTAATTTGCTAAATCTTTTTCCTGTACTGTTTAATTTAGTTGTTGACCTTTCCTTTTGAAATGCATGCACTCCCATAATTATACTAATCTTGCTGACCTAACTATTATCTTATCTGTTTTTCAGCAAACTATATGGTTGTTCTTTAGGGACCTTATCAAAGGGATGTGTCTTGCCATTGTACTTGGTCCACCCATTGTTTCTGCTATTATTGTGATAGTACAGGTAAAATTCCTTTTGTTTCTATGATTTGGTCTCTGTTGGGGATTATTACGGTCTTTATTGTTATAAGTTATAACTGGAGCATTTGTTAGCTTAGCTTAACAAAAATCTTTTGCAACCTTACGTGCTCTCTGGTCTTTCTCTATATTGATATCTTCTCTGATTATTGTGAATCTTAAATTTTCCAATTGCAGAAGGGAGGTCCATATTTGGCTATCTATCTTTGGGCATTTATGTTTGTCCTCTCTCTTGTGATGATGACAGTTTATCCTGTTCTGATAGCCCCTCTCTTTAACAAGTTCACCCCTGTGAGTATTTCACATTAGTGTTTTAGTCTCATTGAAGCATCATTTTTTCCAAGTCTAATGACTTTTGTTTTGTTGTGGCCTGATGCTGTGAGAATAGCTTCCAGAAGGAGAGCTCAGGCTGAAGATAGAGAAGCTTGCTTCATCCCTTAATTTTCCTTTGAAGAAATTGTTTGTTGTTGATGGATCCACAAGATCAAGCCATAGCAATGTAAGGATTTTAACCCTTGTGCTATAAATCAGTCCATTCTCTCCGGCTGTCTTTTTCTTCTTTATACCCTTTTGATGTAATTTTTGGCATCTAGACTGATTGCAGAAGTGCTTTTCTCATCCCATTTATGATTTCATAGTTTTTAACATTGTGCAGGCCTATATGTATGGATTCTTTAAGAACAAGCGCATTGTCCTTTATGACACTTTGATTCAGCAGGTATCGATCTATCATAATAAAGAAAAGTTGGTTGTCATTTTATGTTTGTCCTTTATACATGTATATTTTTGTATTGAGCGAAGAGTGTCCTTGTGTTTCATTCAGTCGAAGGGTTAATATTATTGCCTGTGTTCCTTGATAATTTTCTTCATTGTGAGGCATATGTGCTGATTGCTGTTAAGGCAATTCTAAGCGATTTTCTCATGGAAGAGTAACTACAAAGTGTTTGAGTCAATTTCTTTCAGTTTCAACATATTTCTTCTCCTGTTGAAAACAATCTCTTCGATGTGCAATTTGTGCCTTTTACTTCAAAACGGCCTTATTGTCCAATAATTTTAGGAGACTGAGTTTATTTTGAAAATTGTGGTGTTTAAAACATGCTAGTAGATTCTTTCTCAGCAAACATTGTGGTCTTTCTTTTACAGTGCAAAAATGATGAGGAAATTGTAGCTGTTATTGCTCATGAACTGGGGCATTGGAAGCTTAACCATACCATGTACTCATTCATTGCTGTCCAGGTATGATATGATTCTTCTATTGCAAGCCTTTTCCTCTGTAACGTGTAAGGAAGATGAAGCCACATGTCAACTGCCTAAGCACTGCAAAAGTAGCATTTTATTCTGCTTAATATTTAGAACATGATCTGTTATTGGCTTCATCGTCATGTCATTCTAGATTTGTCATAGTCGATTAGAAGTGAATATTTCTAGTTTTTTGCTTCACTGACTAGTGCCATACTTAATTTTGATGTTCGGAATTGTTTTTTTTTGTTCTTCCTTTAAATTGCAGATTCTTACATTTTTGCAATTCGGAGGTTATACTCTGGTCAGGAACTCAACTGATCTTTTCCGAAGTTTTGGGTTTGACACACAGCCAGTATTAATTGGCCTTATCATATTTCAGGTACTAAAATATCAACATGATGTACTGTCTATTAGTTGAAATACCTAGTCTAATGATCAGGATTTGACTCTATAAGCATAACTGACCTCATATCAACACTGTAGAAACATTGTTTAATCTGTCACATGTGCATAGGAATAGGATTAAAGGCTGAGAGTCATTATTTTGTTAATTTTTTTATCATGAAAAGTAAAATAATCATTTGCCATTGAGCTGTTAACCATTTTCCCGAACCTTGTCATATGCAGCATACTGTTATTCCAATTCAGCACCTTGTAAGCTTTGGTCTCAATCTTGTAAGCCGTTCGTTTGAATTTCAGGTAACTTCTCTTAGCAGTGAAAGCTGGTTTTTGCTTTAACTGCCTCTCTCTCTCTCTCTCTCTAATCTTCTTTAGATCGATAATAATCTACTTCATTTCTTTATATAGGCTGATGCGTTTGCCAAGAAGCTTGGTTATGGATCTGCTTTACGTGCTGGTCTTGTGAAGCTGCAGGTGAACTCCTAGTGAATTTGACTTTCCCATTAATTGGATTTTGCTCACTCTGGTTCAAATACAAAGACAGCTTAGTAAACCTTAGTTCGTGTTTGCTAATCATAGTTTTCATTTGGTTTTTACAGGAAGAAAATTTGTCGGCTATGAATACAGATCCTTGGTACTCTGCATATCACTATTCTCATCCTCCCCTTGTAGAAAGATTGGCAGCCATTGATGAACCTGACAAGAAGGAAGATTGATATGAGGAGGACAAACATGAAGATGAGATATCGATACTGCCTCTGAATTATTTCATTCCATTGTAATATTTCTTGATCTGTATGAGTTGCATCTTTACATTTCACTTAGTTCGGTCAGGCACTGGAAAAATCACGCTTGGTAGTCAGAAACCTAGTTTTACAGTCAGCAACTAATGGGAAGAGGAAAGGGGTAGACAATATTTTGAATGCAAAAAAGCTTTGATTAGTATATTCTGTTTTACATCTGCGGTCCCGGTCCATGATATTTTCCTAATCCTGCAGGTAATAAAGATGGTTGAAGCATTAATTAATGGTTTAAACCATACTTAATTTTTATAAGGATTTATATTCTCAATAGTATATGCAATTAGCCAATTAGATAGCGCCAATGCCTCTTGATTAAGGTACCCTTTTGAGTTTTGATTAATGGTTCTTTTAGTAGTTGGAAAGTAAATGTCAGATTCAAGACAAGAGGGAACATTGTATAAAAAAAGTTTGAAAGGAAATTAATGCCTGATTTAATCAACACCTTCACCTAATACGTACGATTGATTATTGATTAAGATTAGTTACATAGATTAAGGTTTGAAAGTTTTAATTAATGCCGTGTTATCCTAATTAGGTCTGTTGTGAGCTGTGATTATCCAACTTCAACGTCTAAGTGCATGAATTACTGGACGACAATTTATGGTGTATTAAATTCTTTCAAGTATATTACGGTGTTGAGTCGTTAATCAGAACGAAGTTAGATACATTGCTTGCCACAAAAACAAAATTAAAAATCAAACCCTTCAAAAAGAAAAACAAAAGGTAGCCTGTCTTGTTAACACATTTCTTTTTCCCACCATTAAAGTCTTCTTCTTTGTTTTGGACTTTAAATTTTATATTATGTGTAATAATCTGAATATTGAGACATTTGTTGCATTGAACAGATTTAAAAATATCTTTGATTGCCCTCATAAGAAGAAGAAGAATTTAAGCAATTATTATTATTAAATTATATATTAAATAAATCTCTTTTATTGTGGTATGTGATTATGATTATGATAGTACAATAATGCATATTCTTTTGTTCCCATAAAGCTTCGAGATTATACCCAGTCCCAACTGTCTTTTGATTTTGAAGCCACAAAACAATGTAATAAATCATTTTCATCACTATTTAACATTCCATTATTCTTATGAACATGAACATGAACATGAGGCCCTCTTCTTTCTTAACCTTTTCCATCAACTTGTCTAAACTTAACTCCTTCTACAATACTATATACTAAAGTCTAAAGTCTAAAAAAAAAAAAAAAACCTTATAAAATTTACTATATACTAAAGTCTAAAATAAAACCTTATAAAATTTGTTACCAAAAAAAAAACTTATAAAATTAACATTTGATTAATTAATTAATTAAATTCTAAAGAAAACACTAACCAAACAGTTTCTTTACTTGTGAATTGTGATGCCGCCACGTGTGGGTCCTACTCAAGGTTGCTTTATCACCTCGTGATCAACTGATTTGGGACGTCCATACACCATCTGATTCGGCCTATTTGATCTTGACCGTCCGATGAAAAAGCTCGAAACAACGACAAACTTGTTTGGAATCTCTCTCTCTTTAACGGACACCGTGCCGTCTCAAAATTATCCAGACAATAAAAGGCCGTGTCCAAAACAAGGAAAGGACATCCTCGTCATTTCACTTGTATTACACAAATACACCTCCAACTCCAGCTAGACACTCGTATTTAAAATTGCTTCCATTAATTTTAAAAATGGAAAAAACAGACAACCTTATTTAAAAAGTACAGAAAGATAAATAAAAAAAGAGTTGTAGTGGAGCGAGCAGAAACAGAAAAAAGAAAAAAACTCTCTTTCTCTCACTCTCTGTCTCCATTTTGCTTTTTGATTCTTTTTTTCTCTTTCCATTTTTGATTCCAATTGGGACTTTCATTTTTCCGGCGGAGCTTAACTAAGCTAATGCCGCCGGATTTTTAATCTGTTTTGGGAAACAAAGAAAAATACCACAAAAGCAAAAGGAGAAATGTCAGTATACGACGCCGCTTTTGTTAACACGGAGCTATCAAAGCCGACGTCGATTTTCGGGTTAAGATTATGGGTAGTGATCGGGATTCTTCTTGGTTCACTCATAGTCTTGACTCTGTTCCTTCTCTCACTTTGCCTCACAACCCGCCGCAAATCTCGCAGACATCAGCACGTGGACCCTACACCACCAATCTCGAAAGAGATCCAAGAGATAGTGCACCACCCGCCAGCAACCGATCACCACCAATTCGCCCCGCCGGTGCCGGAGATTCAAGTGGACTTGGGAAAGGTGGAGCACAGGGTGGTTTTCTCGAGCGGGGAAAGCAGAGGGCCGACGAGTGCGGGGGCGAGTGTCAGTGAAGCCTCGTTTGGGAGTGGAAGCGTGGGACCCGAAGTTTCTCATCTTGGGTGGGGAAGATGGTACACTTTGAGGGAACTGGAATTAGCCACGAATGGGTTATGTGAAGAGAATGTGATTGGTGAAGGTGGCTATGGGATTGTTTATCAAGGAGTTTTAACTGATGGAACTAAAGTCGCTGTTAAAAATTTGCTTAATAACAGGTACCCCATTTTAAACTTGGATTCTTATGGCCTTTTAATAAGTATGTTCATTCTTAGAAATGAAATTTCTTTTCTGCATTATATGTATCATTGATTTGGTTACTTTTTCTATATAGAAGTAAGTGATTTGAACTTAATTTGATTTCTAATGAAAAAATATGTTTTTTTTCCTGTTATGGAATTGAATGATTGATGAATTCATTCAATAGTAATAATTATTCTTGCCTTGTGTTGGTTAAACCTTGCGCTGTAAAGTGTAAAGAGCACTACTTTTTCAGGAAAAGAGCTTATAATTAGGCCTGGATGATAGTGTTTTTGTGAGACTTTTGTCTTGTCTCCTTTATTCCTTTTTTTTAATGGAATTTTATTTGGTTACCTTCCAATTAGCTAATCAAAGTAATCAATCTATTAATACTGCAGGGGTCAAGCTGAGAAGGAATTTAAGGTGGAGGTGGAAGCAATTGGGCGTGTACGACACAAGAATCTTGTCAGATTACATGGATACTGTGTTGAAGGTGCATATAGGTAGTGCAATCATCTTCTGCTATGATATTGAGGGCTTTTTATTCTTGGTTTAAATATTAAAAAATATATATAAAAAGAAGTTCTACTCTTTGTGGAATAGTGTAAAGAAAGTGACTTATTATTTGCTTTTGCTATTCAGGATGCTTGTATATGAGTATGTTGACAATGGCAATTTGGAACAGTGGCTCCATGGGGATGTTGGAGATGTCAGTCCTCTTACATGGGAAATCCGTATGAATATTATTTTGGGAACAGCAAAAGGGTATATTAGCTAGAATTGTATTGTTTGGCTCATATACAGTTGTTTCTCAATTTCCTTTTAACTCGGTTGTTTCTGAGTGTTTGTTGCCATATTCTTGCAGTTTGGCCTACCTTCATGAGGGTCTTGAACCAAAGGTTGTCCATCGTGATGTAAAATCTAGCAACATTCTACTTGACCGCCAATGGAATCCCAAGGTTTCTGATTTTGGTCTTGCTAAACTGTTGTGTTCTGAAAGGAGTTATGTGACAACTCGAGTGATGGGAACATTTGGGTGGGTTAATTTCCTTTTCTCAATGCCACATGCTTGTTTCCTTTACTTAATAAGATTAACCTTTATGAATGCATACACTTGCATTCTGCAGAATTGCTGTGTAGTAAATCACTTCTTTGGTTTCCTGTCTTAGTTATGTTGCTCCTGAATATGCTTGTACTGGAATGCTGAATGAGAAGAGTGACGTCTATAGCTTTGGTATACTTATTATGGAGATTATTTCAGGGAGAAGCCCTGTCGACTATAGCCGTCCACAAGGAGAGGTTAGAGTTGACATATCAAAATTTCCTTCTTCATTATTCTCCTTCTGTTTGCTAAGTTGGGACTGACTGGATATAATGCAGGTGAATTTGGTTGACTGGTTGAAAACCATGGTTGGGAACAGAAAATCTGAGGAAGTTGTTGATCCTAAGCTACCTGAGATGCCTGCTTCAAAAGCACTTAAACGTGTATTATTGGTTGCTCTTCGATGTGTCGATCCTGATGCAACAAAGAGACCAAAAATGGGGCATGTAATCCACATGCTTGAGGCTGATGATCTGCTATTCCGTGATGTAGGCACCATTCTGCATACTATAGAACTAAATTTTGGCATCACAAAGTGAGATTTCATGTTGTTTCATTTTTGCACACCATGTATTTACCTTAATCTTGTTCTGCAGGAACATCGGGTTGCAAGAGAACCTTCCAATTCACGTCCTGAGGATCAGCAAACAAATCGCAATGCTACAAAATTAGGTGATAGACGATTTAATGGGGCCTCTGCTTCTGATACAAGTGAAGGTGATAGTGGGAGGATCCATCACCAGCCAACAAGGTGGAGATAACTCTATCAATATTAGGTGACTAACAAATTGAAGCTTCCCTTTAAGTTTTTGAAAGTTTTTTTTTTTTTTTCATCTATTAGTTCCCCAGTAATTTGTTGTATCTTCAATTCTTAGAAAACAATAAATCTGCATCATTTATATGTTTGGTTTCCATTTTTCACCCATATATACAGTATACATTATATGCATTTGTATAAATGGAAGAATTCATAATTCTTATACCAATTGTAATTGATTGTCTTCATTTGTTTGTAAGAAAGGAATGAGCTTTCCATTCAATTGTCCACTCAAGTTTTCCACCACCATTACTAAACTTGAAACTCAATGGGGTTATTGCTTTGGTGGTGGACCATTTTCATTCCATTTTGATAGAGAATACATAGGGATTATCATTTATCATATACTCCTATATATGCATCACAGCCATTTCCAACATAGCATGGTGGTGAGAAATAGAAATGGACCCAGGAAGCTGCTAATTTGATGGAAATAGTTGCCTTTTATAATTATTCATGTGGTTTTTCATATCCTTGCTGGAGTTGGACCATCTTACAGGGATAGCTCTGTTGGCTTTGTTAGATTGGTGTTGGCATCAATGCTAAGATAGCAATTGTTTGGGCCATGGAGCCTAATAACGACATTTGGCATGAAAATGAAAATGATGGAGTTAAGCTAGTTTTGCAAAATTTTGTGGTGGACCATTTTGGCTTGGGGCCGACTTTGGCATTTAACAATCTTGGTTTTCATTCATATCTCTCGGGACTTGGTCTTATCCAAATTATTCTATTGATCCACTGACTCTTCTCATTCCCGCATAAATGGTACAGCTAATCGCCTAGTTGTTCTTGTTTTGGCTCATTAGCAATGGCAGGCAGCTTTCATTATCGTACAAAAAAATTGATGCATATGGCAACTTTTTCCCATTCTTTACTCGTAATTGGGAATATATGGGTTAAAATAAGGCCAAGCTTCTAGTTCTAGACATCTTGGACGTAACTCTTTAGTTTTTATTATTATGTCTATGAAACCTGGCTGGAATCTTTAAAAAAAAAACCTATTTAGCATGTGAATATTTTCATTAAGCCTATAAATTCAAATTTAAAACCTTGAATAAACTATGATTCATACCTGAAACTAGGTTTTGAAGAGGATTTGCCTTTCTTTTAGGTTTGTGTAAGATAAGTAGCTAGGGTTTTGCGGGCTTTGATGGTTAAACGAAGTGTAGTAGTATTATATTACTTGACGCATTGTATTGTATAGCTTGTGATTTGAATTAAGTGTGGTCATGTGATGTTATGTTTAATGGTTCAGCGGAGGTAGACGGGCAGATGATTATTAGTTATTACTATTATTATTATAGTTATTATAAATATAAATAAATTATTAGAATGAGGAGACAGAGATTTTAATTTTCGAAACCCTTTTGCAGGAAACACAGGGAAGAGGGGATATCTGACAATGAACCATTATATATAATATTCCATTTATTCTCTTTAAAAAATAGAATATAGGACTTGCATGATTTGTTCTCTCCTTTCATGGTTATTATTGATCTTTTGTTGGAAGCAAAGCCATTATAATTGCTTATATAGTCTCGTTTTTAATGTGAAATCAGTGGTTAAATCTTGAAATTTCTTGTGAGAGTTGTGTCGAGTTCGAATTCTATGATAATGAACGAGGTGAAATTTGGGATAAAAATGCTACCTCCTCTAGTCCTCTTGCTTAGCCATTAGTAGCAAAAACAAAGATTAGAAGGTTTTCGATTTTATGTGTGATGGCTGATGGGGAGCTGTTGGTGTGTGTTCATGGCGTAGTTTAAACGATAGCCGTTTATTTCTTGATGATGGCTTTAGTTATATGCTTTGATCGGACTCTAATCGAAATATTTTAAACCTGGACCTTGTTATATCTAACGAGTAAGTAGAGGCCCAAACCCCAGAGAAGCAAAAAGCAGTTATGGCCCAAGAATGGCCCACTAGGCCCCCTTCAGACAAGGCAGAGAGCAACCGAAGCAACAACCCACATGTCCCTCGCACACTCGACAGTGAAATAACACGAATGCCATTGCCAACAAATTGCATACAATACAAGAAAAGGTACGTACTTTACCCATACCGTATATTTAATTAAAGCTAGACAGCGTTGGCAATTGCATACAAAAGGGTACGAAATAGTAATACTATATCATGACATCTCTCCATAACCTCTTTTTAAAGTCTCTTTTTTCTTTTTTTTTTACTTAAGCAACATAAAGTTAAGACATCACAATCCATCATCCCATTTCTTTTCTTGTACATGCTACACTCACTCTTTTGCATATTGCCTTTTATCTTTGATCCTAACATTACATACCTATGTAATTATAAATATCTTTTTTTTGGCACTCTAATTCGGTTTCTTATATTCAATTGTCATTTAAAATGAGAATTTGAATGATTTTGATATTCCAAATAAGAGAATTTACATAACAATCGTTCTTTTAATACTAACTTCGATATTTGATAACTACATTAATTTTGACTAATTTGGAATCAAGTCATATTAGAATCCAAAATGAAATGAAAGGAAGTTCTCTCTGGAATTATCTTCTTTATTTATAAAACTGAATTTGATATTTTTTTTAATAGGTGTTGTTATGCATATATAAAGATTTATTTGGATCACCAAGAAATCAACCCCAAAAAAACCCAATTTGTTGCCCACTTATCTCTCTCCCTTACTCTTTTTATAGAGTAAGAACAAAAACCATTTACAAACTTCTTGCAAGAACCGAATGAACCAAAAGCAAATCACCTTGTTTGCTCTTCGCGCTGTGTCGCTCACCACTTTGCTAATCGTAAAAAAATCGATTCGACCTCAATTCTCAGAGCATGCACCGCTTGTCCGCTTGGCTTTTTCTCAATTGCCAATTCCCAATTGATTTCACGAATTGATCAAATTCCAATTTCGATATATATATAGCCAAAATCGATTAAAAATAAAACCCTTTTCCAAGTTTTTAGATACCCCTCTCCATTTCCACTTAGATCAATGTGCTCAATTCTTTAGATTGGTTTTTTAATCATCTCACTTATTATTATTATTGTTTTGTTATAACTAGTCAATACTCACTATACTATAAAACATATTTGTCGTGAGGCCAATATATGTGTAGATTGGATAACCATCCACTTTAATCATTTTCAACTGAATCTCCATGTCTTTGATACTCCTCCTCAGAAACTTATATCATTACTTACATCCAATACCTTCAAAATAGTCTGACCTAGGACTATTTAATTACTTTCTATGTAATTTCATTATTTCTCTCCCTCATATATAATGATAATAACTATCATGATTTTCTATAATAAGACAATATTAAATAGTGAAATGATTGAAATGAACAAGAAAAATCTGGTTAATAAAAAGGATGGAAGCTTAATAATGATATATTATCATTATCTAGAATCTTCAATTTGCATTGTCGTTTAATATTATCCCTTTTTTGTGGAAATGGTGTAAGTTAGAAGCTAAGCTAAGAATTCAGCAACCGTAGGATTATGTGAACGTTAGTCATAGAAATAGAAAGCAGAAACAACGTGCGGCAAATGGCAATGCTGACTAATGAGTATATGATGACTAATTCCAATTTTTTTCACACCATCACCAATCACCATGCCCTTTTCCTTTTGTTGGAAAAAGTAAACATTAGATGCCGTATTTAGATGGCTAACCTAACCAAACCAATTTATTAAACTTTAGAACCGTACCCCGGGCGTTAAGCTTCACTTTTTATTTTGACTACGTATTTCCAAAAAGTGTTTTCTTTTCCTTCTTCAAATATACAAATTTTCTATGTAGCAAAAAAAAAAAATACAAATTTTCTTTAATTTTGATTTACTTTTATTTTATCAGTTTCTAAAAATTAATAATCAACCCTTTTGTTTCTGACAAAAAAAAATTAATCAACCCAAGGACAAAAAGAAAGGAAAAATAATATAAACAATTATACTAAAATATTATTATTTCAACAAATAATCAAAGATTGTTAATTTTATTGGGATCATTCTAAAAAAAGGTGGTTTTAGGATTTCACTAAGATGGTGCCGGCTAATCAAATCTAATCAAATTTGAATTATCATCAAATCCTAATTTACACCTTACCACATCTAATTGAATTTTTATTAATTACTTAATCTTAGTTAAAATTGAATAATTTTTTTTAAAAAAATTTTAT
>AWUE01014943.1:0-49407 GCA_001974825.2 Corchorus olitorius | reverse complement strand
ATAAATTTTATTAATTTTTTTAATGAGGTTAAGTAATTAATAAAAATTTAATTAGATGTGGTAGGGTGTAAATTAGGATTTGATGATGATTCAAATTTGATAAGATTTGATTAGATGGCACCATCCTAGTGGAATCCTAAAACCACCCCTTTTTAGAATGATCCTAATAGAATTTAATCTCATAATCAAATGTGACAATCTCATTTTCTAAACCTTAGAAATTTTGGAGAAAAAAAAATCACCAAACAAAAAATCATATAATCATATTGAAGGTAGCTGGCAGCTAATTTATAACCGTTGGATTTGCGAAAACTCTCGATACAACTTGTCAATTTGGTCGCATAGTAGGGCTGACGTCTGGCCCATTGGAAAATTAAAAACTAATGAATTTCCATCAAAGTCCAATACGGACGAGCCGACGGCCCTTTAAAATATATCTTTACAATAAACAAAAGAAAAATCAAAAAGAAATTCCACTATCCGTTATCTCTATTCTTTCCATTCACTGTCTTCCACGTATACATTCTGTGACCGACCATTTGTAACAGGCAGTGATTGCATCAAACACTCCCATCCTCAACTACTACACAAAAGAAGACTAACCACATCTTTGCCAAGTCGAAATTTCAACGAAGCCAAAAGCACGCGCGTTGAAGCTTTCATCGAAATTTCCTATCTCTCTTTTGTTAGGTATGGTTCTAAATTTTCTTTATTTCTTTTGTAACCCCGCCGTGTTTGTCTTTTCAATTTCTGGACCTTTCTAATTGGGAAGAACCACAAAATTTTTTTGATTTTTTGAAATAATCTTTTCTTTTCGTACATGCAGATTCTTAGTTTTTGAAAGTCTTGTTTTTAATTTTCAGTTACTAACAACGTTCTAACAGATCTGCGGTGAATTCTTGTTTTGCTTTGTTCAATCAGTATCTTCGTCTAAGCATCTAAATTTAGGTAAGCTTTTCTTCCTTTATTTGGTTTATTTATTCTGTGATTGTTTGACTTTACATTTCTGGATGTATTTGTGTTAGATTTTCTTCAGATTCATCAGATCTGGTTCTAGTTTGTGCGTTATTGAATTTTTGTGTTAAAAGTTTTGTGTTTGAAGATGTAGCTTTTAGGGTTTCCTTGAAATTTTTGGCTTTAGAATGATTTTATTTTGTTATAAAACGAGTAGGCTGGTTCTCTCTACAATTTTCACATAATATTCAAGGAGGAAATCATGTAGAATTAAAGAAATGATAGGTTGATAGGGGAGGAAATGAAGGCAATGAAGGAGATATATTAGTTGCTTTCTTTCCATCTCCTTGATTTAGGCATACATGTCTATAGATATATATTGTGATTTTGGTGTTGAATAGACTGTCATCACTGCGTCAATCATTTGTTCGTGTCCACGGAGCTTATCTTATCTGATTGTGTGCTATGTAACTATGTTTTCGAGTATGATGGAGGTTAGATCTGCTTGCTACAGTGTTGGAGAAGGGTTCAAGTTAGTTTCAGATTTCATTAGAAATGAGGGGTCGTATGGGAAGAGAGAAAGACCTTTTTTTTTTGGCTCATGGAACAAATGGTTTGTTACAATCGTGGAGATGATGATTTTAAAGGTTTTCTTGTGTATCTATCTATATTATAAAGGTGGTCATCTAGAAATTGCTGTGAGTTTGATGTTTGTCATGATCCATGGGATTATTAACATTGATTTGAATTTGAAGTATGGTTTTTATGATGATAATTGAATTTGCTGCTTTGGATTTTGCAGTAAAAATACATTGAAATGAGCCGTCCTCAGGAACCACATCGTCCTTTCTTCCACTTTGGAAATCCCTTCCGTATGATATCACCTAAGGGTTCTCAGTTGTCTCCAAGACTTCTTTCATTACTGAACAGTTTTGAGGGCACCTTGTCAGAGAGGCTGCAAAAACTTGTGCCGAAAAACAAGGATGACATCCTCAGCTTGTCATGGATGAAACTTGCAATGGAGTCACTTTCTGAGATCCACTGTGACATAAAAAATCTGATAACTGAGCTTGAGCTCCCTGTGACTGATTGGGATGAGAAATGGATAGATGTGTACCTGGACATCAGTGTGAAGTTGCTTGATATTAGTATTGCTTTTACCTCAGAACTTACTCGGCTCAACCAAGGCCATCTGTTACTTCAATGTGTCTTGCACAAGTTGGAGTCCAACCACCCAGACCAGTGTATTAGGGCCTGTTCTTCACTTGATAGTTGGAAAAAGCACATCGGCTCAAAAAATCCCAGAGTGGAAACTTGTCGACCAATCCTAGACAATCTCGTGGAATCTTTAGACTTGCCTAAGGTTAAGAACTCTGCTAAAGGAAAGGTGTTGATGCGTGCGATGTACGGAGCTAAGGTAGCCACTGTTTATATTTGTAGTGTCTTTGCGGCAGCTTTCTCTGGTTCTTCCAAGAATTTGTTAGATTTAACTGTTCCTGATACACTACCATGGGCACTAGTTTTTTCAAATGTGCAAACAACTGTGAATGCAGAAGTTAGAAATATATTTTCATCTGGAAACTTTACTGTTCTAAAAGAACTGGATGCTGTTGATGCATGTGTCAAGAAATTGTACCCTATGCTCCGTGATGGGTTGGGTCCTCTAGAAGGAGAATCATTCAAGAAATCTGTTTCAGAGTTGAGAGTGACATCAGAGAAACTATCAGACGGGCTAGACAGTATATCAAAGGTGGTCGATGGCTTTTTCAAAATAGTTTTGACTGGGCGGGATGCTTTACTTTGTAATATAAGAGAGGGGGTTAGGGTTACCGTCCCAAATTCAATGCTAGGAAGAAATGCAGAAGATCAAGTTGTGAGGTGAATCATGAATGTGATGGAGCTAAACTTCTCTGTATACAGATGGTTTAGGTATGGGATCTTATGTTTTCTGACCACTAGATGTATACTATCTTGTTGGGGTTATGGCAGTGTGTGTGGTGTGAGTTGTAAGGTGTGTTATGATACTAATATAAGTTGTACATGTATCCATACCATGCTATGCCATAAATATATAAAAACGCATTTTATGTTTGCAAATTTTCCCTATTTATTATTATTATTACCAGTTATAATTCCTCTCAAGTATCAGTTATCAATGTGTTTCTGACCTCATTCTGCTTTGCAGTTCAGGCAACTGGACATTTATAAGCTCTATAGAACTGACTCTGAAGATGGAGCTTTTCTTAGCTTGAAGAGGTATATATGTTTCATGTAGTTTTACCAGCTGCCATAATGGTAATTTTTGACATGGATGTTGGATATGAGATGTATAATAATAGGTTTGGATTCAACTAATAATCTAATATAACAATCGTTTCTCATATCAAGTCGAAAGCTACTCCAGATGTGTGTGCATTTAGTATTCATTTCATTCTTTTTCTTTCACTTAATGTTATCTTTCTGCTGAATGATTTAGAGGAGGAATCTATCTTCACAACAGGAGAAAGTTGGGGAGAAAGTTCGAGAAACCCATCTTTCTTTCCCATATGCTTTTTCCGGAAATGGTATGTCTTGAATTGGCATCTAACCTTGTTTACAAATCTCTGTATGTTTGCCACAAGTGGCTTGAATATCGAGAAGAAGAATCATCTGCTGTCTGTTGCTCATCTTAAAATGGAACACAAGTTTGATGAATAATCTATCGATTGGGCCGGGTCTGGATTTTAAAAGCCCACGTAATGGCCCGAGAGTGCTTTAGCAGGAGGAGCTGTTCTTTTGGGCCTTATCATGTTCAATGTTCATCGACGGAATCATCCAAACTCGGACTTTTATGTTAGACAGTGTTGTATTTTACAAGAAAAAGACCGTCCCCGATGGGACACCCTATCGGTTAAAAGCTCGAGACTTCTTATGGGTAGGGCTGCAAATGAACAACGTGTTCGATGAACAGCTCGTGAACGGGCTCGATTAAAGCTCGTTTATGTTCGTTTATTTAGTTAACAAACGAGTTTGAACAAAAATTTAGTGTTCATTTATTAAACGAGCCGAGTTTGAACAAGATGTGTTCAGTTCGTTTATGTTCACGAACAGACTCATTTATTGTTTATTTAAGTGTTCACGAACAGGCTCGTTTATTGTTCATTTAAGTGTTCGTTTATATAATAATCGAACATTCGTTTATTATATAATTATTTATATTTTAATAATAATATATATTATTAATAAAAATTATAAAAATAATATTTTATTATCTAATATATTTAAATTAAAATTTAATTATTATATATATATATAATATATAAAAATTATATAATATTTTATTCGTTTTTATTCATTTGATAGGGAATTATTACATTGTTCATGAACAATTTTTTGTTTATGAACAATTTCAGTTTTTGTAAAAATGTTCAATTATTGTTCGTTAACATGTTCGTTTGATGTTCACGAACATTTTCTTAAACGAGCCGAGCTTGAACGAGCTTCGAACACTCTAAATTTTAAACGAGCCGAGCTCGAACGAACACCAAACTTTATAAACGAACACGAGCCGAACTTGAACAAAGCAAAATGTTCACGAACAAGACTGAGTTCGTGTTCAAGCTCGTTCGAGCTCGGCTCGTTTGCAGCCCTACTTATGGGAGAAACTCGGACTTTTATGTTAGAAAGTATTGTATTTTACAAGAAAATGATCATCCCGGGGGACACCTCAGTGGTTAAAAGCTTGAGACTTCTTGTGAGAGACGGATTGAGATTATAAGAAAGGAGAGTCCATTCCATGATATAGCAAAAAAAAAAAAAAACAAGAAAGTGATCAACTAAGCATGATTAAAGTTAAACAAAAGAGACGTTGTCAAGACGATTATTTGGAGGAGGCTTTATACAACGAATGCTGGCAAAGTTCATATATCTTCAAATACAATACGTGATTCGACATAAATAAATATCACACAATTCTTGAACAATGCCAACACATCAAAGCAATCAAAATCCAGTTTTCAAAACCACAATTTTACAACTGACTTCGTCGAGTGCTTAGTGACATCAGGAATGAGGAATTCAGGATTATTAGAACAAAATAAGAATAGTCAATTAGTCATTGCTTTGGAATCGGACTTCATTTGCCATTCAAAATCCGTAGTTGTTGACCTTGGACCATACAAACAAAGCCCAGACCAGAATCGCTAAGAAATTTCCCCAGGCTTCCTCTCTGCGTTTACAAGGCGCTGAGCTTTGAAAACTTTATTATGCTTTCCTAGTACATAATTAATAACGGTATACATATTAATTATTATGTATTAAACAGAAAAAGGAAATGAAAGCAACTTTGACTGTTGATTTGCAAGACTTTGACCCGATGGTTTCTTCAAAAAGGTTTTTCCTCATGAACAAGGGTAACTAAACTCTAGAACAATGCTGACCAGTGACCATCAAGACTAAGACAATTGTGTCAAAAATTTTCCTCACAAGATTTGTGTGGCAAAATGCGGATTGAATCGTCAAATTCTTCACTAAAATTTAGTTTAATGCCGGAGTTCATAAGTTACAAACTTACAATTTCTAACACCCAATATTTCCCTGCTAAATCCTACTCAAAATTTAAGAAATTGATGTTTTTGCCTCATGAATAAGGACATTGCAATTTGCAAGACCATATTTATATATATATTATAAGAAAGAAAAGTGGCAAAACCATTTGCCAGTTCTCTGTTCACTTACCTGCCATTGTCAATGGCGCAAGTAGCCGCCATGTTTTCGTTTTCATCTACCAAATTAAACGGTTCGACCCCACATTTTTCAATTTTCATTAGCAGTACTTCAGATCTGCAATAATTCAGCAGTTATAATTGAAGAACTCCGAAACAGCACAGCAATGGGCCTGCATGCCCTTAATTTCAACTATGTAATGTAATAAGAAAAACTTGTGATGGTTTTGGCATTAACTTTCGTTCCAAAGTAGAAATAATTTTACTCACAAGACGATAAATAAATTACGTAGTACTCTAAAAATGGATTTGTTAGACTTAAGTCATTTGACTAAGACACGAGAATAGCAATAACTTTGACTTTACAGAAGGATTATATTATTCCAGAAATATTAAAATGCATAGAAAACTCCAAGTCCAAGTTCTTCTTGGCGCAGGCAGCAGGCGATCATTTTTAGAAGCCTGTTGTAAGAATCCTCCTGCTAAACTATAAAATCACATACCCTTTCCTTGGATTTGGATTTGGGTAGCCATCAAAAGAGAAAATTTGTAAAGAAAAGAGAGAGAGAAAAAAAAGGAGGAGAAAGAAAGGTTTATCTGAAAGGTGGAATCTTCACGGGCGACTCAAGCTTTTCCAGTTCAAAAGGTTCACACTTCATCTTCCAAAAATACATTTTTACTAGTAAAACCCAAAGAGGGAAATTAGAAATAATAAAAAAGGAGGAAACTTTACACCTACCGACACGCTCTCCCAAATTTTAGCCCCCCCTTTTCTCTCCTTCTCTATCTCAAGATTTAGCTGTTATTACTGCAGAAAATCTTTCTTCATATCTTTTCGGGTTGGAGTTGGGTCCGGGTTAGAGGAATTCGGATCCTGGAAGCATGTCTATAGAGTCAAGCACCGGGTCAGGGGAACACAGCATCAAAGGAATACCAACTCACGGTGGACGCTATGTTCAGTACAACGTTTATGGTAATCTCTTCGAGGTTTCCAGGAAATACGTCCCTCCTATTCGCCCCGTTGGCCGCGGTGCTTATGGTATTGTCTGGTAAGATTTTCTTTTTTCATTCTTTTCTTAAACTTTGTTCTAGTTAAAGTTTCTATATTTATTGAAATTTCATTTCAATTTGGTCTATCTTGAAGCTTCCCATGTTAATTTTTCAAGAATTCAAAGATATGTGATGTTAGCCCTTTTAGGGGTGAAGTATTTTGGGTTGGGGGGTGGACTGGACGTGTGCTTTGTCAGATTCAGTTTCTTGATTTAGCTAAGTTATTCACATGTTTTGGTGAGAATTTGATAGTATTAAGGCCTGTAGTGTTCAAATCTTTTGATTAAGATTTAAGCTTGTGTAGTAATAAGAATGATAATTGATTATATTTATACAGGCTAGAGGTCTTCTTTTGTTTCTGTTTTATTTGAGCAAGTCCTGGTGAATAAACGATTGACCTTTGATTTTGGTTACTTTATTTAGGAAACTTGACTGTGACTCTCACCAGTACTTTTAGCTGTATTTTGCAGTGTGATTGCTTTTGATGAAATCAAATTTTAGGCCACATTGAAGTGGAAGACTCTAATTAGGGTTTTTTGTAAAGTTGAGGTTACATTGGTTTCAAGCAACTGCATAGAAATCTGCATCCTTGATCATAATGCATGATGTGTGAGCTTACTTTCATTTTGTTCAATTGGTTATCATGATTCTTGATATGCCAAGTTTGTCCTTGAGCGACTCTTTACCTGCTGAGGAGATTGAAGGAAAGTTATCTTTCTGTTCATTTCATGTACTCTGTCGCTAGTAATGTGATTCTACTTCTTTTCCTCAGTGCTGCTGTGAACTCAGAGACTCGGGAGGAGGTTGCTATCAAGAAAATTGGTAATGCATTTGACAACAGGATTGATGCCAAAAGGACATTGCGAGAGATCAAGCTTCTTCGTCACATGGATCATGAGAATGTAAGTTCTGTCAACTCTTAAATATTCATGTCCATCTATTTGATGGGCATTTAATGTGTGTTCTTTAAGTTGCTGTGGACATCTACAGAATGAGTTCCATTCTTTTCATCATGCAAGACTTTGACCATCCTTTAGGAACAAGGGAGATAAAAGTAATATCCATGGTTTGTCCCAATTTCTGTAGTTATAGGAATTTCTGGTTTTGATCGACAGTTTGTTTAGCCACATGCACAGTATTAGCTGTACTTCTAGGAATTTTGTTGTTTGACTAGTGCTATTTTCATTGCATCCAAGTGACCAACAGTGGGATAGTTTATATGTTAGTTTCTCTACTCTTAGGCCTGGGTAACAAAGTTACTTCACTTTGTTATATCTGCATCTTAGCGATAACATGAGATTCTAATAAAGTGGCTAATCTCTGTTTGTGAAATTATAACTTAATGGGTCTCCTTTTCCTTCAGGTGATTGCCATCAAAGACATCATACGACCTCCACTGAGGGAGAACTTTAATGATGTCTACATTGTTTATGAACTGATGGACACTGATCTTCATCAAATCATACGATCCAACCAAGCATTGACAGATGATCATTGTCGGGTTTGTACCAAATGCTTTCCCTCATATAAAATATGCTGTGATATTCCTACCATCTAAATTCTAATTTCATATTTAGTAGAAACATTGTACAATTTCTGTTTAGCAGTTTAGAATATGGAACCATTGTTGATTATGTTGTGCTACTCTTGCAGTACTTCCTCTATCAAATTTTACGGGGGCTCAAATATGTACATTCGGCACATGTTTTGCATCGTGATTTAAAGCCCAGCAATTTGCTTCTGAATTCAAATTGTGACCTTAAAATAGGAGATTTTGGGCTTGCAAGGACCACATCTGAAACTGATTTTATGACTGAATATGTGGTTACTCGTTGGTATCGGGCACCAGAATTGCTTCTGAATTGTTCTGAATACACGGCTGCAATTGATATTTGGTCGGTTGGTTGCATTCTTGGTGAGATCATGACTAGGCAACCCCTCTTCCCTGGAAAAGACTATGTTCACCAGCTGAGGCTTATTACAGAGGTATTTTTCTATAATTTCTCTGAAGAAACTACAGGAAAGCTTTTTAGATGATCTGTTCCACCTTGCTGCTGCTTATTTGTAGTCTGAAGATCATTTACTTGAATCCTACCATGTAATTTGGCATATGTTTTGGCCATTGCTGTGGGCCATCTGATTTTGGGATTCTCAGATGTCTTTGCAATTCACAGAGAAATTATATAGTCTTGATTCTTGAATTCTAACCAGAAGAAGGTCAAACCTGCAATAGCTAGGGTCTGCAAAGAAATGATTTATTGAATGAGAGGGTTAGATGCCAAAGCAAAATCCCAAAGAAATGAATTCTATAATAGTCTACCAAAGAGAATAGTCCTCTGTTTTTGGAAAAGGAAAGCTGTAACCTTCTAGCTGTGAATTGAGGAAGATCATTGGCTGGGGCCTTACTTTTTAACCCCATTTCTCCCCCCACTGCATTATGCAATCTTAATTTGTTTGTTCTTTTGATAGTGCTGGTAATTCCATTGACAATCAAGTCCTTAGAAATGATTTTAGATATTTCTTGTATCTCCATAAAACTAAACAAAGTTTTGTCCTATCTTGATGGAAGTTGAATGAAGTATGCTAAATTGGTTTATTATTTCCTTTTTCATGGAATAGCTTATAGGTTCACCTGATGATTCCAGCCTTGGGTTCCTTCGAAGTGACAATGCCAGAAGATATGTTAGACAGCTTCCACAATACCCAAGACAGAATTTTGCTGCTAGATTTCCTAACATGTCGCCCGGTGCTGTTGATTTGCTAGAGAAGATGCTTATCTTTGATCCCCATAGGCGCATTACAGGTATAATCAGTTTACGGTTTCTTACTCCAGGTTCATGATAATATTATCATAGGTTGTAAGATTCAGGTGATTCCTAAGTTGTTCAGCCCAAGTTGAATCTATTTTGAACAAATTTTTAGTACTCAGAACTGAAGTCATTTACCCATCTCTTCCCTTTTTTCTTCTCCATTACCCTACGTCCCTTTTCTTCATCTGCTAACAAATTTTGATTGTTTTTTGGCAGTTGATGAGGCTTTATGCCACCCATACTTAGCACCTCTTCACGACATCAATGAGGAGCCTGTTTGCCCAAGGCCATTCAGTTTTGATTTTGAGCAACCATCTTTTACTGAAGAAAATATCAAGGAGCTCATCTATAGAGAATCTGTGAAATTCAATCCAGACCCAATTCATTGAGGATGCTTTGTTGTATATGCCTGAAAGCATACCTACTGGATCTGGTTTGCTGCAATACTATGTAGGACTCTTCAGTCCCTTTGAGATTAGAGAGATAACTTCTCCAATTAGAATACTCATAAACAGAATTGAGGGTTTATTCAACTTTCATTCCCATCTGTTGCTGCTAGCAGCATTTGAATTTGCGACGCAGAGGTTTAGTTTAATTGCTGTCAATTGTCCTGCATCAGAATGAGCTTCAACCTCAAAAGTTGGAGCAGGCTCTTCTTTTGACTGTAGAGAGATTACTTATTTCAGCTGATGACACTGTAATTGCTTCATCTCTTCTCATCTCATCTTGAGGAGTGAAGTAGAAATCTGCACACTTGGAACATGTATTCTCATCTAGGGTTTCCTGGGGTATTGAATTACATGAACAACTGCTTTTATTGTGCTGGTCCTATAGACTTGTCCACTCTCATCCTGAAAACCAACTTAAATTTGTATATATTATATCTATAATAATATCTACTTTCTCTTTGTATTATAAAAGACTTCATTGTTTCTGTATTCTATTAAAATCCATGCATGAACTATATATAAACCCAAGTATTTATAAGATAAATTAAGGAACAGACTACAGAGGCATTTAGGATAGGGCTCAAGCTCTCAACCATGAGAACTCTCACTACATTTAGCAACTGTAACTGAATTTTTTACTTAAAACTACTACATTCACATATGGTTCATCCTATAGGTACAACTCTTGAGCACCACCTGATCAATGGACAATGGCTCAGCCGGAAAGTCGCAAGCTTTAGCTTTCTCCGGTCCCTGATCCGGTAACAGCTCACATGGTCGAGGACTTACTCCACTTGTGATCCCTTCAATATCAGTGCAAGTCCATGGAACCTTCTTAGCCTTAGCCGCCATTCCAATGGTAACATTGGACATACATATTTGAGTAAATGGGTCCCCTTCGATTCCTTCCAATCTAGCCGCCATTGATGCATTGTCTGCAACAATGTCTCTGTAATTGATCCCTTGGATCACCGGCAATGCATTGGGATCATAGTGATTATCAGGATGAGCTTTGTAGTTTCCTGTCATCCAAAACACCCATTTCATGGTATGAAGAGTCATTCCTTTGACATATATGTCTTTGACAAATCCTCCTCTTCCTCTAGCTGTCTTGATCCTCACTCCAGATTCTGTATGAATTGCTGTTATGTCTTCTGCTCTAACATCCTCGATTCCGCCCGACATCTCGCTTCCCAATGCAATGGCGGCGCTGTAAGGAGAAATGCATGTCAACCGCCTTATGACTAATTGTTTGGTCGGCATTCCATATGAAATCCCATATTCATCCCAACCACTCTTCACTGCTATGCAATCATCTCCTGAGACTATGTAGCTGTCTTCAATTCTAACATTTGTGCAAGAATCTGAACCATTCAAATTCCAAAACAGACAATTACCCATTAGAGATTGACAAATTATGAATACAAATTAGTAAACAATATGGAATGAATGTAAGAAAAAACAAAACATTACCTGGATTAATACCATCTGTGTTTGGAGATGTGACAGGAGCGAGAATGGTAATGCCTTGTATTATAATATTACTGCTATAAACTGGATGAACATTCCAGTTTGGAGAGTTTAGAAGCGTTACATTGGAAATTTGGATGTTATCAGAATACATGAATTCGATTAGGTAAGGTCGGGTGTATTTGAGTTTGCCCTTGTGGAAATTCTGCCACCAGAATGCACCTTGACCATCCAGTGTACCGTTGGCCCCTAATCAAACCAGATTACGTGATTTTTTTGTTAATTAATTACGAAATTGACATTGATGCTAAATCTAATAAAGAAAAATAAGTTTGAAAGTTTATACCTGTAACAATGACGTCAGTGAGATTGGTTCCAAATATGAGGCTGGCATACCTTCCAGCAGCTGCATCCCTTCCTCGGCCGTAGGATGGCAAAGGCTTCAAAACTGGCCATTCTTTCAAATCCTAAACCATTTGATTAGTCATAAGAGTCAGTAAAGGTTAGATAAAAGCTGGACCAATTCAAAATACAAATCACCTACTAACAATTGGTAGATAGGTAATTCATGGACCGTGATTTTCGCACATAAAATGGGTTTATGGCAATCAATTCTTGAGTCTTGGTTAGGTGCAGGTTCACTAATCACTACTAGTTCAATTCCTACTATACTAGTTGAAGTGACACCTGGAAAGCCCAACCAAAATCGCTTTCAAGCTAATTTTAAGGGTAAATTGCTCGTTTAAAGATCCAAAATTTGCAAAACTACTTAATTAAAGGCATGTCGTCAATTTCATAGGCTTAATTAAGAACTCATATTAGGGTCTAAGGTTGACTGGAGGCCTTTAATTGAGCCGATTTGCAACCTGGGGCACTAGTTTTAGTGAAGGATCTTAATATGCCTTAAACAAGGTATCAGGTTCGAGTTTTGTGAATAACAAAAACAAATGTTGGGGGAGTTTCCAGCATATGGGATCTGACGTGTCTCGACTCCAGACTAGTCAGGACCCAATGTGATTACCGTATACCAAAGTGTTAGTACCAAAACTCCAAACATAACATTTATGTATTCCATCCACTTGGAGTAACGTTTTAAAACAAAAATTAAAGCATATATACAAGGGCTTAAAAAACCTGGAACAGGGAATTTGATGTAACTTTCCGTACCCACAACCACAAGGGAGGGGGAAAAAAAGACGATGTCAAGAAATTATCAAACCTGAGAAGCAAGAAGAACAGCATCTTTATGAAGATAGAGAGTGAAATGGCTGGTAAGGCTGAAGCTGCCAGTTAGCCATTGGCCAGCAGGAACATAAAGCTGAGCTCCTCCATCAGAAGCATACTGGCTCAGATGAGTAATTGCATCCTGAAATGCTTTAGTGTTTGATGTTTTCCCATCACCAACTCCTCCAAAATCTGTTATTGATGCAGTGTGACCTCTGCAGCTCAAAGCTGTGTACTCAAATGACTCCAGTATTCTTCCTTTCCTTGCCTCTGCTTCACTATTTAGACCCAATATTGCCACCAGAACAATGATTGTGGCTACCTTCGTCATTACCTGCAATTTCAAAGAAACAGAGAAGAGAAAGTAAGTAACCATTAAAAAGTCTCAATGAGGAAATCATGAGCTAATTATAACTTGGTTTTAAGTATGACGTTTACTGTTGAAAGGAAGTTAGAAGATTGGTTATGAACAGAGTGGAACAAAAATGAATATATAAGAAAGCTTTAAACTTGTAGTACATTTTCTGATAAGAAAAGGCTAGCAAGAATGTAATGGAGGAAGGAAGGAGGGAAAGAAGAAGGGAATATTACTTTATTTCTCATTGGACTCTTTCCTAACAACTCCATTGTTGGGAAAAATGAAGAGTAGAACTCGCTTTCTGATGTGTTATAGCAAGATAGGCAAATGATGTATATATAGAGAGAAAGTTGGAACTGTTGGAGAAATTGGATTGGTTCACTTTTTCAGCAAAATGGGCATATCTTGTCATGCTTCAAAGCAAAGCATAGTTTATCATGGTTGTACTTCGAAAAAATGTACATATAATAGATCACAAGTGATTTCTTATTTATTTCTTTTAATTTAAGAAAGGAAAATTTGCGGCTACTTAAACTTTTAAGCTGAATCACAATCTGGCGATCAAATTTAAAACTCGATTTTCTTTATCTCGATTTATAGTTAGTGGCTTGAGCACTCTTGTTGATAGTCTTAGTGTCTCAGCCATTAACTGTGAAAATTTTGTTACCATATAGCAATGGGTTTCTTTTCTTTTGACATCCTCTAGTTCCAAATTGTTGCATTCTTCATCATGATTATGCTATCATTATCAATCTCTTTTCTTTGCCTCCATTATCACCCTTATCTTCACGGGGTTAGTCTAACTAAAACTAAATAAAACGACTAATTGTATCAAGAATTATTTCAACTACTCAAAGTTTTGCCTAACCAAAGTTCAAACTTAAGTAATTTACACCATTGCTATCGAGAGCAAAGCCTTGAACTTCTATATTCACTCTCAAATTCTCAATAACGATAATGATAGTAGAATGAAGAATCATTGAGGGAAGCACGGTCAGAAATTTGGGCATTACAGAAAATGTGTTGTGTAGTGTACTAGGCTTGTGACCTTTTTTTAGTTATCTTGTCTTGTGGACGGAAAAAGGGGTTGGTTTTTCTGCTGCATAATGCATTGGCCGGTTGTTCTATTAGAAAGTAGTTAATGGGTCCCCCCTAATCAGTTCACTTTCTTGGAGTAAGCATCAAAATTTCTGATCTCGTGAGTCTCTTTGCCCCCTCAGCCATAGCCTTCCACCTCTCCCACCACCATTGCCGACCCACTTCACTCTTCACGGGTGAAAAAAACATACAATGACCTATATATGGTGGGTCCCCAATTCCCCTCAATTCTCTTCATAATTATAATCCCACCCAAGAATAATAATATACCTTTCTTTCTAGTATTTTACTAGGACTACTATTTTATTTTAGTTGGTTGGTATCTCAAGCATGATCGAAGTGTTATACCCTTCCATTTATGGACCAAAAATCCCCACTTTCTATTATGATGATGAGTATAATAATAATAATAATCTCGTGGCCATGCTTCAATATGTTCCTCTTCCTTCCAAGTTTCAACCAAATTCCCTTAAAGCTAGAGGTTGTTCATCATAGTCTTAAATCCTATATGAACATATTGCTTTCACGTAAACAATCAAAACGGTCTAGATTTTCATTATTGCTTTTAAAATTTTGTTGGGACTCATTTTCCTTTTAACTTATGTACAAAGTCCAAATAGTGGGGTCTTTATGGTTGAAAAAACAGTTCTTTTGGCCCTTAGTAATTTTTCTATTTTCTAGTAAAAGTGCACTTCACATGAGTCCCATTCTTGTTGTAAGAAATGGGTTTGTCTCATCCAAAAACAGTTTTGTTTTCGTCTTGTTTTGATCCATGTTGGAAAACTAACAGATGGAGCTATTGGGTGGAGAATTCTAGTTCAGTTTATCCTAGGCATGTGAATGGTAATATAGGATCACGTTTGGAGTTTTGGAAGTTTGCTATCCAATTGAGAGTATAGGAATCATTTGAAATTTGAATGCTTGTCCTCTCTACTAACAACCAATAAGGGGACTCTTAGGTGGCAATGAAGTTTTTTTTATGCCTTCATTTTTCTATTGAAACCGGGCTTCTTAGGTGGGTTGAATTTTGGGTCCAAAAGGTGATAGTTTGGACAAAAGTCCAAGTATCTATGAACCCTTTATGGGTTTGTGATATGATCCTAATTAGTTCTAAAGTGCTTTTAGACCACTTCGTCAAGCCCATTCTGAGGCAAGAACAAAGCTCTTCTAAACAATGAGCAGCTTCTCACTTCTAGCAAAATCATCATCACATACGTCATAGCTTAATTTTATAAACCAATCACAAGTGTGAAGTGTCCCCAAAAGAGTAAACAACAATGCTCGGAATGCGGGTTTTTAAAATAATGCGTTGATCTTTGAGTCGGTTTCTCTTTCAAGTTTCAACATCTCGCTTGTGGTGCTTGATTAAATTGATCTTTGGGTGTGTATATACACCAATTCAATGATGGTCTTAATGGGTACATATACCAATTCAATAATGGGTGTGTATATAGATAATGGCATGATGCTAGTGTTCGCCACTTATGACTTACCAGCATGTCCAACCAAAAAAAAGGTTTAAAAAAGTTTGATCGATCGGTATTCTTTTTTTCTTTGCTTGCATCCACGTGTTGCCATTTATTTTTCTTCTCTGACATATGTTCATTTCTGATTGGTTACATCACATTATTAATGATTCATTTCGGTGTAGTAGTATAATATGTAGATCATTTCCCTTCATTATAAAGCGGTTTAAGGTCTGGATCGTATCAAGTCCTTGAGTTACCCTCTTTTTAGTCATGGCTAGAGATGTTCATGTAGTGATGCTTCCATGGTCTGCTTTTGGCCACTTAATACCATTCTTTCAACTTTCAGTAGCCTTGGCCAAATCTGGAATAAAAGTCTCTTTCATTTCAACTCCTGCAAACATTCGAAGACTCCCCAAAGTTCCCTCAAACTTGGAAAACCTCATAGATTTAGTAGCTTTCCAGTTGCCAGCCTTGGATGAGCAGCAATATTCCTTTCCAGAAGGTTCCGAGGCCACTGTCGACATTCCTCCCGAGAAAATTCAGTACCTGAAGATTGCATATGATTTACTTCGACACCCATTCAAGCAATTCGTCTCTGATCAACGACCGGATTGGATATTGGCCGATGTAACTCCTCATTGGGTGGTTGAAATTGCCCAAGACCACCAAATTCCTCTCATTCATTTCTCTGTTTTCTCTGTTTCTGCATATAGTTTCTTCTGCAATCCAAGTTGCCTTACTGGGGATGGCCAAAAAAGAATGAGGTCTTGTCCAGAAACTTTGACATCACCGCCTGAGTGGTACGATTTTCCTTCTTCATTAGCTTATCATAGTTTCCTAGCAACTGACATGCATGAGGGTTTCTATAAAAGGAATGCTTCTGGAATATCAGATGCTGAAAGAGTTTCCAAAATCATCCAGGGAAGTCAAGCTCTTGTTGTTCGTAGTTGCCCTGAATATGAACCTGAATACTTCAAAGTTCTGGAGAAGATAATCGGCAAACCAATCATTCCCGTTGGTTTGCTCTTACCAGAAAAACCTGAACGAAGAAAAATAACCGACAAGTCATGGATTGAAGTCTTCGAGTGGCTTGATGAACAAAAACCCAAGTCGGTCGTGTTTGTTGGGTTCGGCAGCGAGTGTAAACTAAGCAAGGAACAAGTTCACGAGATAGCAAATGGGTTGGAGTTATCAGGATTGGCATTTTTATGGGCACTTCGGAAGCCTGATTGGGCTCCTAGTGACCTTGATGCTTTGCCTCCAGGTTTTAGTGAACGTAGCCATGGAAGAGGAGTTGTTTGCTTTGGTTGGGCGCCGCAGTTGGAAATATTGGGACATTCGTCGATTGGGGGCTCTTTGTTTCACTCCGGATGGGGTTCCATCGTAGAAACGTTGCAGTTTGGGCATTGTCTCGTGGTTTTACCGCTTGTAATCGACCAACCTTTGAATGCGAGGCTTTTGGTAGAGAAAGGTTTGGCTGTTGAAATCGAGAGAAAGGAAGATGGATTCTTTAGCAAGGAAGATGTAGCCAAGGCTCTAAGACTTGCCATGGTGTCGGAGGAAGGAGAGAGTTTAAGAGTCCGAGCTAGAGAAGCAGCCCAAGTGTTTGGGAACAGGGACCTGCAAAATTCTTACATAAATACTTTTGTCGAGTATCTGATGGAAAATGGAGCTGCAAATTAATCAATGGCGCCATTAATCTTCATGAAAGAGGAAGGTAATATGTTTGGTTCCTTTCCTTCGGTCTCTTTTCGATGTGTTTAAAATGCATTGGGACTTTAGCAAATCGTCCATTTAATTTGAGATTAGTGCATTCTTTCTTTAAATGGATTTTTTATTGTGAAAAAATTGTAGAAAAATATTAAAAATCAAACACTCAACGAAAAGATCCACAAGGCAAAACTCAAAAGACTAGGAGAACAGAGTAATGTGATTTATGTGATTATAAAAATAAAAAAAAAGTAATGTGATTTATGCTATTCCATTTGACTCCCACCATTTTGCTGCATCATTTGGGGTTTGGGAAATTCTAATTTGACAGGGGCTTGCCGCATCAAATGCAAGAGTCAAGCCCATTGTTTGGCACACAAAAGAAATGAAAAAAAACAATGACCAGTTCTCACTTCTAGCAAATCATCATCACATACGTCAAAGCTAATTTTATAATTTATACTAGCCCCCAAAAGGGTAAATTATTGCTAGGGAGTGCGGGTTAGTTGGGTTTATAATTATTAATTAATGATCTATCAATCGGTTTCTCTTTCAACATTTCGCTTTGGATGCTTGATTAAATTAATTCTTTGGGACTATACCAATTCAATAATAGTACTATAATTTCCTTGACTGTATAGATATAAAATGCTTAGATCATCACAATCCTTATGAAAATGGCTAAAGATATTCATGATATATATCATTCTTGTCAGCTAATGCTATATATTGTGGTATCTTAATTCCTGCTTATAATAATGGCTAAAAATCTTCACGTAGTGATGCTTCCATGGTCTGCCTTGGGTCACCTGGTACCCTTCTTTCAACTCTCATAGCCTTGGCCAAAGCCGGCGTAAAAGTCTCGTTGATTTCTAGCTACCCCAAGAAACATTCAAAGACTCCCTTAAGCTCAAACTTCGGCAACCTAGATTTAGTCGTTTTACCATTTCCGGCGCTGGATAAGCAGCTCTTGCCGGAGGGTGCAGAGGCCACGGTGGTTGTTCTTTGATATGTATTGCCTAATGCAGCACCATGCTTCTTAATATATATCTGGACCGACTGCAGAAGTTATATATCTTAATGTGCAGAGTATAGTTCCTCTTTGCTCTATATCATTGCATTTCAAAAGTCAATGTGGATGTCAGTAAAACAAGAAAGAATAAGAGAGGTCAGGCTTAAAATGATGAATTGTAATAATGGGTTGATCTCTTTTTGGTGAATATAATGGGTTTGATCTTTGAGTCGGTTTCTCTTTCAACATCTCGCTTTTCGGTGCTTGATTAAATTAATCTTTGGGTCTATTCCAATTCAATAATGGCCTTAATTTCTTACTAAAAAAATAGATATCAATCATAATTTATATAGATACATCAAATGTTTAGATCATCATAATCTTTATGTAAAAGATTTGAAAAACAAGACAGCTCGATCGGCCATGTTGTTCACATGCTAATTTTATCATCGGATAAAGTTTAAGCTATTCCTTACAATTTCAGGTTGGAGTCTTCGTAAGTGCTGCTTACATACAATTATTAAAGTCAATATATATAGGAAAATGATTCATTTCGCGCGGTGTAGTATAATTTATAGATCATTTCCCCCTGATTATATATAGGCGGCAGTTTATAAGGTGTGGAGTATCAAGTCATTGAGTTACCCTTTTAGAGATGGCTAGATCAGATATTCATGTAGTGATGCTTCCATGGTCTGCTTTTGGCCACTTAATACCATTCTTTCAACTTTCAGTAGCCTTGGCCAAATCTGGAATAAAAGTCTCCTTCATTTCAACTCCTGCAAACATCCGAAGACTCCCTAAAGTTCCTTCAAATTTGGAAAACCTCATAGATTTAGTAGCTTTCCAATTGCCAGCCTTGGATGAGCAGCAATATTCCTTTCCAGAAGGTTCCGAGGCCACTGTCGATATTCCTTCCGAGAAAATCCAGTACCTGAAGATTGCATATGATTTACTTGAACACCCAATCAAGCAATTCATCTCAGACCAACGCCCGGATTGGATATTGGCCGATGCAATTCCTCATTGGGTTGTTGAGATTTCCCGAGACCACCAAATTCCTCTCATTCGTTTCTCTGTTTTCTCTGCTTCTGCACTTAGTTTCTTGTGCAATCCAAGTTTCCTTACTGGGGATGGCCAAAAAAGAATGAGGTCTTGTCCAGAAACTTGGACATCACCGCCTGAGTGGTACGACTTTCCTTCTTCGTTAGCTTATCCTAGTTTCCTTGCAACTGGCATGCATGAGGGTTTCTATAAAAGGAATGCTTCCGGAATATCAGATGCTGAAAGAGTTGCCAAAACCATCCAGGGAAGTAAAGCTCTTGCTGTTCGTAGTTGCCCTGAATATGAACCTGAATACTTCAAAGTTCTGGAGAAGATAATCGGCAAACCGATTATTCCCGTTGGTTTGCTCTTACCAGAAAAACCTGAACGAAGAAGAATAACCGACAAGTCATGGGTAGAAGTCTTCGAGTGGCTTGATGAACAAAAACCCAGGTCGGTCGTGTTTGTTGGGTTCGGCAGTGAATGTAAACTAAGCAAGGAACAAGTTCACGAGATAGCAAATGGGTTGCAGCTATCAGAATTGCCATTTTTATGGGCACTTCGGAAGCCAGATTGGGCTCCTAGTGACCTTGATGCTCTGCCTCCAGGTTTTAGTGAACGTAGCCATGGGAGAGGAGTTGTCTGCTTTGGTTGGGCGCCACAGTTGGAAATATTGGGACATTCGTCGATTGGGGGATCGTTGTTTCACTCCGGATGGGGTTCCATTATAGAAACGTTGCAGTTTGGGCACTGTCTCGTGGTTTTACCGCTTGTAATCGACCAACCTTTGAATGCGAGGCTTTTGGTAGAGAAAGGTTTGGCTGTTGAAATCGAGAGAAAGGAAGATGGATCGTTTAGCAAGGAAGATGTAGCCAAGGCTCTAAGACTTGCCATGGTGTCGGATGAAGGAGAGAGTGTAAGAGTCCGAGCTAGAGAAGCAGCCCAAGTGTTTGGGAACAGGGACTTACAAAATTCTTACATTGATAATTTTGTCGAGTATCTGATGAAAAATATGGAGCTGCAAAGCAATGGCGCCATTAATGATTCATAATGTTCCTGAAGAAAGGTAAAACAGCTTTGATTAATAAATGACAGTATGTTTCTTTTCCTTTCCTTCCGCCTATTTTCAATTTCTACTTGAATAATAAATATTTGAAATGCAATGGACTTTGAAGTTTAGCAAATCGTCCTCATAATTTGAGATCAGTGTTATGTGATCTTTAATGAATTTGTTGTGAATAAAATGTTAAACACTCAACGGAAAAATGAAAATCCATTGGCAAAAGCCTACAAGAACAGAGTAATTATGCTCTTCCATTTGACTCCCACGATATTGCTGCACCATTTCTATGGGTTTGATCTGAACAGTTCTAATTTGACTATGGGCTTCCCGCATCAGATTCAAGAGTCAAACCCATTGTTAAGGGGAAAAAGACTCCTCTGAATTCTAAACAATGAGCAGCTTCTCACTTCTAGAAAATCATCATCACTTACGTCAAGGCTAATTTTTAAATAAACTAGCCCCAACCCCGACCCCTAAAAGGGTAAATTATTGCTAAGGAGTGCGGGCTAGTTGGATTTATAATTATTAATTAATTAATTGCCTTTAACAACAGTATATAGATATAAAAATGCTTAGCTCGTCAAAATCCTTATGAAAATGGCTAAAGAGATGTTCATGATATCATTTTCTTGTCAGCAAATGCTAGTGTGTAATTACTAGCAAGTCCAACAAAAAAAGTCCACAAAATTGTTAAAAGGATTAAAGCCATTTCTTTCTATTTCAGGTTAAGTGTCTAGGAATCTTAATTCCTTCTTACAATCATGGCTAAAAATCTTCACGTAGTGATACTTCCATGGTCTGCCTTTGGTCACCTGGTACCCTTCTTTCAACTCTCAATAGCCTTGGCCAAAGCTGGTGTAAAAGTCTCGTTTATTTCAACCCCAAGAAACATTCAAAGACTCCCTCAAGTTCCTGATCAATCTTTGGCAACTTTGTTAGATTTAGTGGCTTTACCATTGCCGGCTTTGGATAACCAGCTGTTGCCGGAGGGTGCAGAGGCCACGGTGGACATCCCGGCGGAGAAAATTCCATATCTGAAGTTTGCATATGATCTCCTCCGGCATCCGGTCAAGCTTTTCGTCTCAGAACAACGACCCGATTGGATATTAACTGATGTAATCTCTTGTTGGGTGGCTGAGATTTCCCAAGAGTACAAAATTCCTGCCCTTTACTTCTCTGTTTACTCTGCTTCTTGCTATGCTTTTTTTCTGCCCAAAATTTTCCCCGATTCCGATGCTCAAAAAGCCACAAGGCCTTCCCTAGAAAGCTTGACGAAACCATCCGAAGACGAGAATTCTTCGTCTTCGATAGCTCTTAAGAACTTCGAGGCGGCTAATATGCACGATGACCTTTATGAACAGAACGCTTCTGGGATTACAGACAACGACAGGTTTCTCAGAATTCTTCAAGCAAGTAAAGCCATAGCCATACGCACTTGCCCTGAATATGAAAATGAGTCCCTGAATATATGCCAGGAGATTACCGGAAAACCGGTGATTCCGGTTGGTTTACTTCTGCCAGAGAAACCTGTAGAAGGAAGAAGAATCACCGATCAATCATGGAGTGAAAACTTTGAGTGGTTGGATGCACAAAAACCCAGGTCGGTGGTTTTTGTTGGGTTCGGGAGTGAGTGTAAGCTAAGCAAGGAACAAATTCACGAGATAGCAAATGGGCTGGAGCTATCAAATTTGTCATTTTTATGGGCGCTCCGGAAGCCTGATTGGTCAATCGATGATTCCGATGCTCTGCCTCCAGGGTTTAGTCACCGTACACGTGGAAGAGGAGTTGTCTGCTTTGGCTGGGCACCGCAACTGGAAATATTATCACATCCGTCAATCGGAGGGTCGTTGTTTCACGCGGGATGGGGTTCCATCATCGAAACGCTGCAGTTTGGACATTGTCTTGTGGTTTTACCGCTCATCGTTGATCAACCACTGAACGCAAGGTTTTTGGTGGAGAAAGGTCTGGCTGTGGAAGTAGAGCGAAGTGAAGATGGATCGTTTTGCGGAGCTGACATAGCTAAGGCTTTAATTCTGGCTATGGTTTCCGAGGAAGGTGAGAATTTAAGGCTCCGAGCCAAAGAAGCAGCTGGGATTTTCGGGAACCGAAAGCTGCATGATAGTTACTTTGATAGATTTGTCGAGTATCTGCAAAATAATGGAGCTGCAAGCTGATCAAAGGGGAAATCATGATCTTAGTGAGAAAAAGCGGATTTTCGTATTGTTCTATTAGTTTCTGTCATGTTATTATTACTATTAGACATTAGTAATGGAATCCAACAAATAAAAATTATGGTTTTCATTGTCCTGTTGGATTAAAAACCGAACCAGCGACAGTCACTTCTCCAAAATCCAGTCTCCTTTTATGAATTTGATGGCTCTGGGAACTATTGTTGGTATAATATTATTATACCTACTTCAGAAAGAAAATTGACTTATATTCTTAGTTAAATGATCAATCTCTTTTAATTCTTTTAACCGCATAAAAATGATCGGTGTGGCTTTTTTATGTTTGCTTGCATTCAAGCGGTGCCTTTGACATGTTAAGTCTGAAACAACCTGGGGCCTGGTCTGCTTTTGATGAAACCGGGCTTCTTTCGGTTTGACTTTAGCAGATGGGTCGAGTTATGGGCCCAAAAGCTAGGAGGGTTAGTTGGGTTTATCAATGATCTATCAATGGGGGTTTCTCTTTCGACATTTCGCTTTCGGTGCTCGAATAGACATAGTCGCACTTTGTCAATTCAGAGTCCATTGCAAACTTGAGAGTTTGGTTAAAGGGGACACACTGGAGGCATTTTGCTGTGCCATTAGCAAAAGAGGCAAAGAGTATAGCCTCTTTTCCTGATCACAATAATTAGTAGAACAATAGAAGATATAAGGGCAAAACAATTGGAAAGAAAATTACTGTTGTATTTCCAACGAATGGAGTCAGAAACCCATCATATGGTCAGGGAAGCTCAAACCTTTACCTAATCATGACCATTTTCTTCACAAGTTCAAGTGGGTGATAACTCTCCCCCATCACCACAAAAACACCAAAACAGTGTAAACTGAATATATATTTTTGCTGACTGCTGAGATTGCTAAAACCTCTATACATATATTCAAGTTGCAAAAGACTTTCTAAGATATGTACCAAAAGCAAAAACACTTCTAAGATGTGTTAAATCTTGTCGTCTGTGCAAAAGATTTCATCCCCATTTGCTGCATCACTGACTGGTTGTTCCTTGATATGTATTGCCTAATGCAGCACCATGCTTCTTAATAATCTGGACCGACTGCAGAAGAATATCTTCTTGTGCAGAGTATAGTTCCTCTTTGCTCTATCATTGCATATCAAAAGTCAATGTGGATGTCAGTAAAACAAGAAAGAATAAGAGAGGTCAGGGTTAAAATGATGAATTGTAGTAAAGAAGATGCTAGGTGGAATTGAGTTTTAATGTATTAGTATGAATATAGACGGATTAAAAACACTTGAGATCAATTGGACAATTAATAAAATAACAAAGGCAGACCTAAGACATGGAAGGTTCGTCAGCAAAAAAGAATTGAAAATGAGTATTACCATGTGTCTGAGATTGCATCCAATAGTCAGTTCCGCAGAAGAACTTTCTATATGAGAAAGGAAACAGTAAGGTGCCTCCTTTCCCAAGAAAACTTTTGGGTTTGATCGTAGCATGCTCTTGATGTCAGTTGATATCTGGGGAATTTTATCTACATCTTCAACGTTGAAGGGAATCTTGGTCATCATCCCACGCCATTGGGCACGAGACTTGTTTATGATAACCTAAAAATATGCATGGTGAACAATGATCAGGAAGACTGATGGTTTTGATTATATTGTGTACTAAATGAAGCAAACATAAAACCTGTCACTAGATTCAGTGAGTTTTGAGAAGTAATAATTCTTCTATTGCTACAGAACGAGAAACCAACCTGACTGGAAAAAAGTGAGTTTGGAACCAGAACTGGAAATTTTTCAGAGTTAAGTAAAGTTGTGCTTGTAAGTCCCATATCCACAACCTGACCTTCTATTGATCCTGCCTGCAATCAGTTGACCTTTTATTAAATCAATATGAAAAGCGAATATCTAATCAACAAATAACTGAAGAGTTAGTTAATGGTCAAATTTGGATGAAAAAGAGCACAGAACAGAATTTTAAGAAATGCCATTACATAGAAGTAACAAGTTACAACTAACTAAAAGATGAGCGATTGATTCATCAAAACCAGACAACAAGAACTCAGTCAGCAAGAACAACGAATGCATAAGGACATCAAGTCAACAGTGCACCATAATAGTTCATATGGACATATATGAGAAGCTCAATTGGACTGAAAATGAAGAAAACCTTTTCCCACACTAAAGGAGAAATATTTGAGAAGTTATGCATTACCTTTATTGTATCACCCAAAGAGAAAGGTTTTGAAAACTGCATAGATAATCCACTAAGCACATTTCCAAGGATATCTCTAGCAGCAAAAGCAGTAGCCACACCTGTAAGGGTTGAATAGTTATACGGTTATTTCAAAGACAATATAAGAGTAATAACAATTGTATCTACAAAATGATAGTAAGGCATCATCTCTTTTTGGAAACAAAACACATAGAAACATTTGTGAGCACCTCCTATGCCACCAACTGTCAAAATAGATTGCACAGCTACTCCACATGCCTCTGCTAAAGCCATTAACCCAACACCAAACAAACCAACAGAAGAAACTTTGTCGACAGTTAACAGCTTTTCACGATCAGCCACTGCTAAATTTTGAGCAGCCAGCATACGATCAAGTACATTTGTCTTCCAACGATGCAAAAACCAAACTAATGAAAGGATAGCTCCACCCCTCCATGCCTGTGCAACGTATTGTGATGCAATAGTACTAGGTGCCACCATCATGCCACTACAAATCAAGATATCTTTGTTCATTACACATCGACAACAAAATACATAAACACGTATAGAAAAAGATGATGAATATTGACAATAATAAATACTAACATTTGAGAGATTGCCATGAAGGTAATTAGGTATCTCACTGGATCCTCCAAAGCTCCCCAAAAGCTTTTCTCATATGGAACTTGATCCCCGAGTAAGCTTCCAGATGACAGGACCGATCTTTGCATTGCATAATTGTGAAATCTTCTCAAAATCCTGGGCATGACCACCCAAGCCAAGACAGTACCAGTCAGAGTGAGACCAACCGGAACAATCACATCTTTAAGATATGGATGGGAATCAAGCAATTGTTCAACATGTGGCTGCAGTTCATTAGAGGCTTCTTTAGCTTTATTACCAGTATAACGTATCCCATCCACAACACTATGCCAAGCTTCTTTGACCTTATCAACCCACTCACTGCCAACAACACTACTATCACTACCAGCAATCTCCCCTCCACTAGAAGCTGAAGCTGAAACTATCGGTTCCACAGATTTATCTGCCTTACTACTGAAAGACATGGAATTTGACTGATGTCTAAATACCGGGCTCATGGAAACAAATGGGAAAGCACTTCGAAACCGCAAATTTGATGAAGTTGAGCACAATGTGGACATGGCATTGGTTTTGTAGAAACCAGTATCCATCAAAGTACGGTTACTGTTAAACTTTGAATCCTGTGGTTCTCTTTTGTTAAAACCACCATGCATGTAAGCATAAGATTGTCTAACATAGTTTTGATCAGAAAGTTTCATGGAATTACACAATGGCAGTGATGGTGATTTTGAAGAGGAATGTAATGAATTAGAAAGTGACCTAAGTCTTGAAAGCCTAATTGCAGCCATTATAGTGTGGAGTACTTCAAACAGTCAGACAAGGTGAAAAATCTGCAAAAACGAAAATTTCAAGAAATTATTATCAGTTCTTGACGCTTCAGTCCTCGCTAGAAAGCTAAACTCAAAGAAGTCAATGCCTACGCAATTGTCAGATCGTCTTGAACAAGAATTTATTGGAATAAACTTTGGACATCGTTAAGACAATGACAAAATATAAGCATAAATTAAACCTAAATCTTAAATCACTTTTTGGATGCAAAGAATTGAAAGAAAATGAAAAGCGAAGAAACAAGAGCTAAATCCAACGGTTTCTGCCCCGTAGGCTTTCGGGTGATGAATAATTAGACGCCAAACCTTCCGGAAGATAAAAAATTCACTAAAAATTTCTAAAAATCAGTTTAGTTTTCTTGCATTTTCTAAGCCACCAAACAAAACCTCAAACTGTTCTGAATTATTTTCATTTTCCAGGTATCAGTAACAAAGTAAGTAATAAGCACTAAATTTCTTTACGAACCTGTAAAAGTTGGTACTTCACGCCACTGGAGCTTTTGGATATATCCTTGAATAAGAACAATTTAAAGGAAAATTAAAAGAAGGATCAGCAGGGAACTTTTGCTTTACTTGGAGAAGAAGAACTGGAGACTTGCCAGAGAGGCAGAGACTTCTTTTTTACCTTCAACCCAAATTGGCTAACGTTCATAAGTAAGTCGATCTAACGGTTAAAAGTTTATTAATCAGTGGGCTATTACAAGGCCTTTTGTTCTCCTTTTTGGGCTTTTCCTTTTTTCTTAAAACCGAGTCTTGGGCTAATATCATGTTTTGGGCCAATGGATAATCCATGGGTAATACAAAATTTATTTTTTATTTTTTACAGACGAAAAGTAAATAATAGTAAAAAAAAGCTGAATAAATAGAATGGACTACTATGACTACTATGGGCTATCACGTAAATTCCTTATGATTTGCCTATTTACCCGATGAAAATGAAAATTCATCTTCTATTTACCTTTTAGGTTAAAAGAAAAAAGTTACCACTGTAACTTAAAATTTGGACAATAGGAAGAACTGAAAATTGAAGTTTTTATTTGGTTATTATGGAGTATAAATTTCCAAATTCCTGACAGAGCCATTGGTCAAAATTCAACGTAACAAGTCATTCCCGATTGACATCATAAACATAAGTATATAGTAATAATTTTTTTACGATAATAGTCACAATTCTATGATAATTGACTGATTTTAGTTTTAGAAAGAGGAATGTGACAATGTTAGATTACGGTTCTTTTTCAGTTCTGTTAAAATTTGATAAAAATATTTTTTTTTTATATATGATGGAGAGAAAACAAAACAAAAAGTAACTTAAACGGTTTTAGGCCAGACTAAGCTTATGGCATCAGCTTGAAGGAGCGATGAAATTCCTCAAAGGTGTGCAAACCCAAGTTTAAATGATCAAAATGTGTAGCCATCCAATCAACACAGGAATTAGCTTCTCGATAGATATGTTTGATGGAGCATCTCCAAGGTCTTGCTAGGAGTTTCTTTATGGCATCGAGAAGCTTAGAATGAGGTCCTGAAGTAGCTGCAAGATGCTCTATCTTGATTATTGCCGATCAAAAATCAGATTCAAGCTTAACCTGTCTGTATCCTTTGTTCCAGCATAATAAAATGCCATGGTATATCCCCCAAAGCTCAGCCACCATAATGGAAGAAAAACCAACTCGGAAAGTGAAGCCTCCCGGTCATTGACCGTCATCATCTTATAACCAAAATATATATCCATTTAAAATAGTATAAAACCCAATTCAAATAAGAATATATTAATTGAATTTATATACCATATAAGACTTGCTAATTAACGTAATCACCATCGGCTTTACGTTAATCTGATCTTAATTTATTCCCAAAAAAAAAAGGTGAAAATTCCATTGTAGCCATAACGAAAAGCAGAAAAGCTATAGATCGAGATGAATCACATTGATATTGTCCACGTGAAGTACATCAAAGTCGCACAACCACCTTCAGTAATTATTGCAATTTGCAAGTATGGGCGTTAAAATTTTCTTCTTCCCAAAATTTTCCCTAATTTTGCAATAAAATTAATTTTATGGTTCAATTTAAAAATATTGCCGGTTTAATAACCTTTTTGATACAAGAGCAAAACATTACTACCACTTTTTGATACAATGCATACCATCCTCATGATCCTTTGTTTACAAATTTCAATTGCCATGGCCGCGCTGTTACAAAAGATACAATTTTGATATGCCTTGGGGAGTTATTGAGTTATATATTATATATAAATAAATATTTATATTATACCAACAAGTGGTTGATTCAAGTGGTTTGGCACTTGTTCCCTTTAAGCAAGGTCTCGGATTCGAGTCTTGTGAATGGAGAAAACCATTATTGGGAGAGTTTTACCCCCAAAAGTGGGGCAACCCGGCTCGAACAAGGTTAACTTGTAAACATACCAAAAAAATAAATATCTATATTATTATGTATGTACAACATTTGATCTAAAAATCTTACTATCAATGAGCAGCATTTAACATGCCAATTCAAAACAATTTTGTTATACAACTACATTAATTAATGGGAATTTCATCACACTAGTATATTATGCTAATAAGTTTATTAAGGCTCCTTAACCATTTAAATAAACTTTATAAAGATATATTTGAGTGGATATAGAATCTCTGCCGGCTCAATGCCCTTTTATTTTCCTAATAATTCATTATACGTACCCTTTCAACTTTCTTCTATTATTATCATCATCACTATTAACAAAGACCTCTTGCTATTTTCAATTTTAAACATTGTTATTGTCATTGTTTCCCTTGTATTTTAGATTTGATTTGAGATTCTATGCAACTTGACTTAAAATTAGTAGGAATCTAATATCACTACTAGATATTGGAAACTTTGTACCGAAAAAAAAAATGAAAAAGAGAGGGAAAGAAGATTTCAATTTTCATATCTTATCTCAATCTTAGAACTCTAAGCTTTCTAACTTCTTTAAAAGAAATATAACTTTCCAATACTTGCTTGTTATTGCAAAACAATTATGGAGTAGTCAACATAACTAAACATTTATTGATATAATTTTATAATAATTATTTCGGGGATCTAATAACATAGATGATCAAATCAAGTATATATGTTGTGAAAGAATATTTCAATGCCGGTTCTCCTCTTGTTATGATGGTTGGAGGCTTGTCTTCTATCTCTTAGGTTCGAGTCCTAATACTGGTATGATAATGTCTTATATAAAAATTAAAAAAGAGATATGCCCAAAAAAAAACAAAGAATATTACAATTTCCTTTACCAACATGAATTAAAACCCTCTCTCCCTCATTTTTTGTGCCCCATTGTGCCACATCCATCAAATTATGCCACGTGTCTCTAGTATTATACCTTATTTGTTTTCGAGTTTTAACAAATAGTATAAATCCCGATTAAAATCAGATTTAGCCCAAAATTAACAACAAATAACTATATATAAGGGTTAGCCATAAATTTTAATACATCCCCCATGGGGTTTTGGAATGAAAATACAAAATTTAATTTAACTAGACAAACAAGAAATAACATTAAAAACTGAAAAAAGGACACGTGTTATTATTTGGTGGATGGAATGGAATATAGTGGGGCACAAAAAATGGGGAGAGAGGCTACTAACATCAATATTGGAAAAATTCTCTGTTTTTTCTAACATGTACTTATAGATTGCCTAAGCAATTTGCAAATCAACTATAGTGAACATAATTAAACATTTAGTAGTGTAATCTTGTAATTACAATTACGTATATACATAGACGATCTCTGACCCAGTGAACCCTCCCTCCAATCAAATCAAGATTTATTATTCGTAACCAATTGAAATTTAAATTAGATTGAATTTATATCCAACTCAAATAATAAGCGAATTAAAAATCAACTTGGGGTAATTTAAATTTTTTCTGATAAGGAGTATGCAATTGAAACTATTAAAACAGGAGAAGAAAGGGTGGGAAAGAAAAACAGTATCAAAAGACGCGGCTGCCATCTGGGCTTTTTCTCTGGGCAGCTGGAATCTCTTTATAAGCCGAACTCTGTTTTCTTTCGGCTTTCAATTTTCCTCTTCTTTTTCCTTTCTCTTTCCTCTCCCTCCTAATCCCTACTCCACTGTTTCGATATGGAAAATTAAAATCACCGCTCAAGAAGCATTAACTCTGGCTCTCACAGCCAGAGCCCAGAAATCTAAGATTAGATTTGCACAGCTTTCAACATCAGAATCCAAGGCTCTAAATTTTCTGCTAATCTTTCTTTTTTCTTAATCAAACCCAGAATGAAAAGTCACCCAAAGGTTGAAGACAACTGCCTATGGGATCAAAACATGAAAAACCAATTTACTATTCCTTGGAAATTCCCCAAGTTAGTAGTTTCTTCCATCTGTTTGATTTCTGTTCTCTGCCTCTTCTACACGGTGAGCTTCTCGAATGTTCCAAGCTCGTCTAATCAGGAACTCGGCATCATCAAAACCATTCATGTAGTCGAGCAAGATACAACGCCGCCGCCTGTTCCATCCCCAAAATCAAAGCCCCATGAAAAAACGAACCTTCACCATCTAGTTTTTGGCATTGCTGCGTCGGCTCGTTTATGGGATCGTCGGAAAAACTACATCAAACTCTGGTGGAAACCCCGGCAAATGCGCGGTGTCGTCTGGTTAGACAAGGCTGTCAAGAATGGAAGTGGCGACCATCTTTTGCCGCCGGTGAAGATCTCAAGCGACACTTCCGAGTTCAAGTACAAGAACCCAAAAGGCCACCGCTCTGCCATACGGATTTCCCGCATAATTTCCGAGACTTTACGGCTTGGGTTTAAAGATGTGAGATGGTTCGTTATGGGAGACGATGATACATTTTTCTTGCCTGATAATTTGGTTAGGGTTTTATCTAAATACGATCATAATCAGTTTTATTACATCGGGAGTTCATCGGAAAGTCATTTGCAGAACATAAATTTTTCCTACGGCATGGCTTATGGCGGTGGAGGTTTTGCCATAAGTTACCCTTTGGCTAAAGTGCTTGCTAAAATGCAAGACAGGTGTATACAAAGATACCCAGGACTGTACGGCTCCGATGACCGGATTCACGCTTGCATGGCGGAGCTCGGAGTCCCCCTCACCAAGGAACCGGGATTTCACCAGGTTTGTTCTGTTTTAATTACTACTTCCCATTTAAATTTCTTTATCAGTTTCATTAAAATTTGCTGAAAATTCAACAAGAAAACTAAACATTGATTGATTCAAAACGTTTTGAAGACTTGGAACCAAAAACTGTTGACGGCATTTGATTCTTCTCTGTCGTGTAACAAGGTTTTGAAAAGTTAATGCTTTCCTCAGTACTTTACTCTTGTGGTGGGTTGTTCCAAATCTTAATTTACACTTCTTTTTTCTTAAAATATTGTTTATGAAGTAATAAAATTTTGTTTTAGCTAATGCACTACTTAGGTGGTCATTGTTCCCTATCTAAATAATAATATCATAAATCCAGGAATATATAGTAAGTATACAATTTAAATTAGCCACTTAGGAATTAGTTAATGAATCATTCTTCCTTTTTTGGATTACATAATAATGTCTTGTGCCGAAAGTGTTTATTTTTTAAAAATTAAAAGTGAGATGTTCATCAAATCTTAGCTTTTAGAAAGGAAAATTATTGAAACTTTTAAAATGTTGTTTAAGCTAATGCACTAAATTAAGTTTTATTTCCTATTATCTAGAAATAATTAAAAAAAAAAATCTAATCCTCCAATAACAAAGTGTGTTTAGTCTTCTTTTTTTCTTTTCATTTGAAAAGATTTCCTTATTCCCATCTGATTAGATTTCTTTATCTCGCATGTCACGGCATTGATAGACACACACAGCTTTTTACAGCTTTAAGCCTGCCCTGCTGTTATTTTTTGATTTTCACATGTTTCACCATCACCGTCCATTCCAATGAATTTTGTTCGTTGACCCTCTTGAAACCAAAGTCCAACGACGGTGAAACCTAAACCAATCTCACAGCCGATTATTTTCCATTATTCATAATTCCATCTGTTTTATTTGTATACTTTCAACTGATTCTTCTTTATTCGGTGGTATTTGTTTTTTGGGCACATATTAAGGGATCGCTTTTTCCAAAACATTGGACCACCCCATCACAGTTGTCCTCTTACATTAACATTTTTATATGAATGACTCTACTATCTTAATCTGTCTGCTATTGTTTCTTTAAAATTCCTAATAATCATGTGTCTACTACACCCACGTGGACGACAAGATATCGATCTTAAGCATCTTCCCCAAGGACACGCGTCCACTAAAAAAGATTGTGATTTGACTTGGTTAGATGACCCAATTCCAAACATTTGTGATCAGATTTATAGTGGGGCTGGGACTTTGGTTGGATTTTAGGTATTTTGACTGATAAACAACCTCATTTCAAGGCTTTTTTCAACGATTTTAATTACATTGTGTGTGGGCCGCTTTCAACTACTACCATAGTAGTACCATTTATTTACCTTTTCTTATTCTTCGTGGCACCAAATTTGAAGGCTTTTGGGCCACCATTAGCTCCATACTTTGTTGATGTCATTAGCCATAGCCATAGGTATGACCTTCTCTTTCTAACCATAATAATAATAACTCCTTAGTCCTCAGTTCTCACTTACTTTTTCTCTCTAATGATGAGATCTAATTATGGTTCCTAATCTTTCACTTTGGTTTCATTTTAGTTTCATTTGGGTCCAAGGGTCTTTAATCTTTGAACCTAATTTTCTCTCTTGATTTTAATGTCTTTGACTTTTGATGGAATTACTAGTATTTGAGAATAAGACAAAATAAAGAATCTACTTAATTTTAGTAAGGATTAGCATTGGAGACAATAAGATAATTAATTTATTAATAATTAATCAAATGATGTCAAGCTCTAACTCTTTCATTTTTGTGTTTGTATTTAGTATGATGTCTACGGCAGCCTATTGGGCCTTCTGGCAGCCCACCCTGTTGCACCCTTGGTGTCTCTTCACCACCTCGACGTGGTCGAGCCCATCTTCCCCAACGTGAACAGAGTCCAAGCCCTGAAACGTCTCAAGGTTCCAATAAACCTCGACTCGGCTGCTGTCATGCAACAATCCGTCTGCTATGACAAAACCAGAAGCTGGACCGTGTCGGTCTCTTGGGGCTATGTTGTTCAAATATACCGTGGCATTTTTTCAGTCAGAGAGATGGAAATGCCGGCCAGAACTTTCCTGAATTGGTATAGGAGAGCTGATTACACCGGCTTTTCTTTCAACACTCGTCCCGTCAGCAGACATTCTTGCCAGAAACCGTTCTCTTATTTCTTGTCGAATGCATTATACAACGATGGGAAAAACCAGACAGCAAGTGAGTATGTTCAGCATAAAGTTTCAAGTTCTTCTGATTGCAAGTGGAAGATGCCGGATCCTTCACGGATTGAGAGAGTCGAGGTTTACAAAAGACCTGATCCAAACTTATGGGACAAGGTAGTTAATATATATGTTCAAGTTAATCTAGGTTCTTTAATTAACATTGAAAAGAAAGTTGCTAATGGCTGATTTTGTTTTGTGGGTTTTTGAGCAGGCTCCACGAAGGAATTGTTGCAGAGTGCTGCCAACCAAGAAGAAAAGCACCATGGTTATTGATGTAGGAGTGTGTGGAGAAGATGAGTTCATAGAATTGCGATGAGCATTTGTTTTGGAACTCATCTTTTTTCCTTTGTCCTCATCATTGCACATAAATCATAATTAATTTTTGCTTCTTTTTGCTTTTAAAGAGCTAATTTGAGGTTTCTCTTTGGGAAATTTAGACAAAACAATCTATATGCATAATACCAATTAAGGCTGAATATAGAGAATCGTTACTCCAAACATAGCAATTGTACACGATTGCTTCTAGATTATCACATCTAAGGGGGCGTTTGGTTTGGGGTGATCTTTGATCACCTGTGGTGATCTTGGCAGGGGATCTCAGATTACCCCGTTTGGTTACACTTTTTGGTTTGGTGTGGTAATCCAGATTACCCCTGATCACCCCTTTAAGGGTCATCTGGATTACCACCATCACTAATGATCTGGGGTGATTCTAACCAAACGCCCGCCTAGTGTTTCTAGCCAAAAGTAGAATATCCTTCAAAATCATAAATAAATACTCGAGTTTAAATAGTAGCTTATTTAAAAGATTTTTGTCTTTCTCAATTCTCATTCTGTGTATCTTGAATCTATAACAGTACAACTTTTTAAAAGAGTTAAAATGGTATGATAATTTATTTATTGGATCTCCTGTCAACAACAATGAAGTTGTTGGCTATAGTTAAATTCAACGCTTATTATTTACGTTTGACTTGAACACCGGTTACAAATATTACAGTGGTATTTTTAGGTTAAACGTCTAATTCGAGGAAAATGTAGTAAGAACCATTGGATTAAAGGTGTAGGATTTCAAGTCTTTTCAAAAACACAGCGTATTAAAGAATTCCATTTCCATGGGTGGCGAGTTCTGAGTTGTGACTGGTGAGGTCCACGCGCATATTGTTTACTTTTCTCCCCCCCTTTTTCTTAAATTAATCCCAACTCTCAAACAAGTTAATCTCGCGTCCTGACAACTGTCTTGACTCATCCATATTCTGATATTCCCCAACTCAAGTCGTCTCCTTTGATTCAGTCAGGCCGTAAATAGAAAGGAAAAGGGGAAAAACGCCCTCTCAAACTCAAATTCCTCTTCTTGTTCTTCTCTTCATGTTCTTCGATCGGTAACTCTTTTTTTTTCTGCCATGGAAACTTTGCGTGCAAGGCTTGGTTTCTCCTTCTTCCTTCTTTTCGTTTTTACTTTTTACAATCTTTCATTATGTTTTACTCCAATTGACCATTACCTCGTCAATTCTGGCGCCTCCATGGACTCTACCGTAGACAACCGTCGCTTCATCTCTGACTCCTCCGATTCACATCTTCTCTCCTCACCCAACTCCTTCTCGCTTTGTGCTGGAAGTCTTCTTCCCCGTCTGCCTCCAATCTATCACACCGCCAGGGTATTCAAGGCACCCTCGAAATACGTTTTCGATGTCAAAGATCCAGGGATGCACATGGTACGTCTTCATTTTCACCAATTCAGTTCATCAAATTTGAATTTGGGTGACTCTCAATTTCACGTTTTGGTTAATGGGTTGGTAGCTTTGACCAATTTTACTGGTGGGAATTTGATGGGGCCTAAGGTTATTGAGTATTTGCTTTGCGTTCATTCAGAAAAGCTTGAAATTACTTTTATTCCTGCTACAAGATCGCAATTTGCTTTTGTTAATGCAATTGAAATCATATCTGCACCTAGGGATTTGATACTTGAAACTGCGCAGTCTGTTAACGGTGATAAAGTTGAGAATTTTGAGGGGTTAAATTTACAAGCTTTTGAAGTTGTGCATAGGGTAACTGTTGGAGGACCTAAAGTTACTCCTTTTAATGATACTTTGTGGAGGACTTGGGTGCCTGATAATGAGTATTTGAAATCCAGTGAAGGATCGACTAGTGTGTACTTTGGTGGTAGAATTAAGTACCAAGTAGGTGGGGCAAGTCGTGAAGTTGGTCCTGATAATGTATACAATTCTGCTCGCTTGATTGAAAGCAAGAATGCTTCGATTCCTAACGTGAAGCTTACGTGGGAGTTTCCGGTGATTGAGGGTTACAAGTATCTTGTTCGGATGCATTTCTGTGATATTGCTAGTATATCCCTTGGTTTGTTGGTTTTCAATGTTTATGTTAATGGGAATTTGGCATACAAGGATTTGGATCCTTCAGCTGCTACAAATTTCTTGTTGGCTTCTCCGTTTTATGCGGATTTTGTTGTCGATGCTGATCATTCAGGGGTTCTGAGTGTAAGTGTTGGACCTTCGAACAACAGCATGGCATACGCAGTTGATGCTATCCTAAATGGGGTGGAGATCATGAAAATGAATAATTCAGTGGGTAGTCTTGATGGTGATCTGCCTGCAGAGTCTGTTTTGAAGTGTTGGCCAAGAAGAAGTTCTGGTATTCTGCTTCCTTTGATTGCTCTCGTGTGTTTACTGCTGAGCTTATCAGCGATTATCCATAGGAGGAATACCAAGGTTGATTCAGTGCCATGGTCAAAATTGCCTGTGGATGCCCCTGAAATTTCTCCAAAGGAAGGCAAACACCAATTATCAAGTAAAGTATAAGCATTGTTAAGGATCCACCGGCTTCGTGAAAGTATACAAGTAACTTATTCGGCATCCTGCATACTATTGGTATGAAGGCTAGTAGTTCCGATGTATTAAAGGTTTCTTTGAGTTTGAATCGAAGTCGAAGAACTCTGTGTCCTGGATTGTTGTTTGTAATTAAGCTGTATTAACAGAATAGTGTTGTTTGTAATACATTTTTCATTTCATTATATCAATATATTACTCTATGATGATTTTCATAAAATCCAAGTTCTTTGTATCAAACCAAGCTGATGAAAATAAAGCTTATTTTGAACCTTGTAATCATTTGTGTTGTAGATGTATAGACATCAGATGGGAGGTTGAAGCTATTTGCTTCACCTGATGAGTCAAGAGAGGAGAATTACTCTATAGCTTGGGTTCTCTCTGTTTTCTGAAAAACTTGGTACAAGTTTTCAGATAATTCGTCTAAGATCTTAGTCCTGAGATTCTAATTTCTTGGTTTATGCATGCATCATGCCATCATTTCATCCATATACTCTTGTATAGTTGCATTTCCACTTTGAGTGGCAGAAATTGATATTGCCAACTTTTCTTAAAATGGCAGATAGGAGTAGGACTGTGTTTTATGCTACTGGGTTGTATTTGGGCCTAGGTTCAGCCTCAAATGACTTCCTCCTTCAAAATTTTTATTTTTTAGGAGGTTGAATATGCCAGCCCACAAACGGAGAATAGGGGATGAATCATGATTGATTTTGTAACAAAAAATAGTCCATTTTGAGATACGGACTCGAATACATAGGACCATCATTCTGGGAAAGATGGTAAGCTGAATAAATAAATATATAAACATGTAGTATATCATATTTAATTTTCACTATCACGCTTCCCTCGAAAAAAAATGAAAAAGATTCACCATCTCGCTATTATTTTTCTATTAAAGGGAAAAAAACATGTATATCATATTTAATTTTCACCATCACGCTATTAGTTTTTATTAGTTCAAGGCTGTACATCTCATTTTGATGGAGTTTAATACATATATAAATATGGTTAGTCTAATTCCCCTGAAAAATGTTTAGTCTAATAAGTATTTAAACTCTACATTTCTTGCATGATAGCTGCCTTCGAATTCCAAGAAAAGAAAAATTATAGATGAATTTATTTATAATATCTCGGGCGAAACCCAGGTTATATCTATATATTATATAAGTCTAAACTTCAAAACCATTGATCTGAAATATCTAAAATAACCTTTTTAATTTTAAAAGTTTAGTATTCATTTAAAGGGTAAACACGTATTTATCAAATTAAACTTTTAAGATTTAATATGTAATTTCATTTATCAATTAAATTAAATATATTATTATATTAAAATTTATAATTTCTTTTATCGCACCCTTATTTCAATTAATTTTTAATTCCTATGTAATATATATAATAACTAAAATACTTACATTAATTAAATGTAATACTATAATAACTGAAATACTTACATTAATTAAATTCTTAGGTATTTTTTTAATTCAAATTCTTAGGTATTTGTGCAAACGTATTGACTAAAAAAATATTATTTTATTGGCAAAAAAAAAGAAATATTGTTTCCTTAATAATAAATAAATTGGATCTTTAATATCTTTTATAATTTTGAAATTTTGTTTGACATTGATCTAATTTAATTTAATAAATCAACCACTAATGTTCAACTAATTTTTTTTGGTATAGTTCTATATATAATAGTAATGTGTTGTATCTTATTCACTACAACTTTGTTAGTAATCTTAGACTTAAAAAATTAATAACATTCACCATTGATAAATAAATCGGATCTTTAATATCTTTTATAATTTTGAAATTTTATTTGACATTGATCTAATTTAATTTAATAATTCAACCACTAATGTTCAACTAATTTTTTTTGGTATAGTTTAATATATAATAATAATGTGTTGTATCTTATTCACTACAACTTTGTTAGTAATCTTAGACTTAAAGAATTAATAACATTCACCATTTATAAAGTTATTAAGCATGTAAGGTTGCTACATTTCTTGATATAATACTATAGTTAGCTTTTTAATTAGTAAGCATAAATGAGAAATTCGATAACCAAAATTGCTAAGAATGTAAGGTTATTAAATTAGTTGAAAGTTATCTAAAAAAAATTAGTTGAAAGTAGTATAATGCCTTTTTAATGATCATTATAGTTTTTTTTTTTTGTAACCTTAAATAAGATCATTACCTTTTTGCTATGTTATTTTAGATCACATTGATCATTCATTAGTTTGGTAGAGTTATAGCGAGATATCAATTTTAATTTTACTTCAACTTGCCAAAGATACGCATATATAATATATAAATTATTTCTCTATCACCAATAGAAAGGAATGACATATGAATTAGTAACTAGGAACCAATTTTGTACACCTATTTTTATACTTCCTTATGTTGCATTAAGTTTAGTTATAAGTTATAACCTTATATGTAAATTTGACTTACAGTTCCGGGTATGTTTGGTTGAATTGTGAGATTTTGGAGAAATATGATAATCAAAATTACAAAAAATGTAATAAGAAATATGATAACCAAAATCACAAAAGATGTAAGGTTATTGAATTAGTGGATAGTACTATACCTCTTTTGTGATCATTATAGGTTTTTCAGTAACTTTGAGAAAAAAAAATGGCAAATATTCACCGTTGATGAAAGTTTACTAATGTTATTTAAAAAATAAGGATTGGTAAATACAATTTTAATAACTTTTATAACATTTTTAGTAAGAATTAAATTTGTAACACTTTATTGATGATAAAAGGTTACTAAAATTAATAAGGATGTAAGGTTCTTTCAATCTAGATAGTACTATACTGTTTTCCATAACCTTTTAAGTAATTAATCTTAGATAAGAAAATCAATACTGTACGTATCTTTACAGTGTATGGTCATTGAATTAGTTGATAGTACAATACATTTTTTATGATTATTATAGCTTTTTCGGTAACTTTTGAGGAAAAAATGGTAAATCTTCACCATTGATGAAAGTTTACTAATGTTATTAAGAATGTAAGGATTGGTAAATACAATTTTAAAAACTTTTATAGCTTTTTTAGTAGATTACTCAAGTAATTAAATTGATAACTTTCATTATTAATCATAAAAAGTTACTAAAATTAATAAGGATGTAAGATGACTTTTTTTTGCTACAAAAGTACCAGAATGTAAAAGAGATGGCAGTAACTACGGCCTCAGGATGCCAACCCCGATCCGGTCTTCAATAAGGATGTAAGATGACTTGAATCTAGATAGTACTATAATATTTTTCGGCAAAAAAAAATATTAAGAATGTAAGGATTGGTAAATACAATTTTAATAACTTTTTTAGCCTTTTTAGCAGATTACTTAAGTAATTAAATTGGTAACTTTCATTATTAATCATAAAAAGTTACTAAAATTAATAATGATGTAAGATTATTTGAATCTAGATAGTACTATAATGTTTTCATAACTTTTATAACCTTTTAATTAAGTAATCTTAGATAAGAAAATTAATCACCGACCAATATTACTAATAATGTAAGGTTATTAAAAATAGTAGACTGTAAAATACCTTTTTGGAATTTGGATAACCAATACAAGTTTTTTAGTAATTTTAGGTAAGAGAATTGATAACTATCTTATTACTTAAATTACTAAGGATTTAAGGTTACTTAATTTTTATTGATAGCATCGTAGCCTTTTTAATAACCTCTAAAGGTTTTTTTGGGGTTACTTATGTAAGAAAATCGGTATTAATTACTTACTAAAGATGTAACATATCAATTAAGAACATAATTAAGGTTGTTAAATTTGTTGATAGCATCATGCCTCGGTCCTAAAACGTCTTTTTTAGGCATCTAATAAAAAACATGTCACTCGATAAGTCTCGGTCCGAAAACATCTTTTTTTATGCATCTAATAAAGAACATGTCACTTGATATTTGATTAATAATACTATCTATGTAACAATACTGGATTAATTCTAACTAAATTTATCTAATTAAACATAAAAGTAATAATAAAATGCAATAGATGTAACATAAAAATCAAGAAAAAAAGATTGTAAAATTTCTTTACAACTTTGCTTTAATTGATGTTAAAAATTTTTTGAAAGATTTAATTTGAGGTGAAAAACTAATTAATTTTGCAAAACGAATATGAAATCCAAAAATAGAAGAAGAAAGAAAAATCAAGCTTTCTATATTCCAAAAATGATACTTGCTGCATTCAATTAAAAATAAAAAGTTGATTCTCATCCATTTCAAGAGCTTCATAGTTTGAAATTTTAGATAAGTTTCAATTGTTAAACCAATAAATTTTCCTACGTATCATGAATATTGGTGAGAAGTTCTTCAAAAAAGGGTTTAGAAGAAAAATAAAATAAGATGAAAAGAGGAAGGAAAGAACCTTAAAAGTATTTATTATTCCCTCCCCATTATGGATTAATTAGGATTATGTGATTTTAATGGGATTTTTTTTGTACAAGTTAGAATATAGTAGTAGCATTCAAAACTTATTTGATAGCGGACATTATAGTTATTTTGATATAATCTTAAATAGTTTTAAGTAAGAAAATTCATAACCTTTTTTTTATATAAAAAGTTACTAAAATCATCCAAGAGCGCAATTAGTTTTGTAGAGCATTATAGCTATTTTAATACCTTTTATAATTTTTTAGTAATTTTAGATTACAAGATTAATAACATTCATAATTGAAGAAAATTATTAAAAGTAATAAAAACATAAGGTTACTGAATTTGTTGATAGGACTATAGCTTCTTCTTCTTCTTTTTTTATAATCTTCGCAACTTTTTTTACTAATCTTAGATATGAAAATTATACTCCTCATTACATTGATAAAATGCAACTAAATTTATTAAAGATGTTAGGTTACTAAATTACCTTATACTATAAAAATTTTTATAACCTTTATAACTTTTTTAACAACCTTAAAGAAGAACATTGGCAAATGCCATTGTTGACAAAAGGCTACTAAAATTACTAATAGTATAAGGTTAATTACTGAATTTATTAATAACATTCAAAAACCTTTGATAACTTAAATAGCTTTTTAATGAACATTTGATGAGGAAATTGATAATCTTATTCTTATTCTTTTTTTTTTTGCATCAAAGATTGATAACCTTCTTAAGTGATGTTTAACTTTCGTTCTTAATAGCCATGTCGTTTTTTTAGTAAATTCAAATAAGAAAATTGATAACCTTCCTTCATTATTGAAGATAATCATAATTGTATAATAATTTAAGTTTTTTTTTGTTCGTTCAATGAGATTAATTATTTTAAATCTCTGTAAACTAAATGACCAGATTTTGATAATTAATTAATCAAAATTTATGAAAATGAAAAATACGCATGTGTGGAATATATGATTTATCAATTATTAACATACGTGCGGCACACGTACTTTAACTAGTCTTAGTATATATGGAAAGGCTTGGGCAAAAGATAGAATGATATATCAATAGTGATTCACTACACATCAGCAAACATGGCACGGCATGGCCCATGGCCACGCACAAACCACACGAACACCCATTTTTGAAGTCATTCGGACACGAGACTTCATGCAATTACTGTATGTTTTACCATTAATTTGCACACTCGTGCATTTTCACTTCCAAATACTATAAACACAGTCAAAATGCACCAAATATTGGGGAATCAAATTGATCTCTCGAATTACTCTATTGATTTGGGTTCAAATCAATTTGTCAAAACTTTTCAGTGTAACTTCTCAAAAGTTTGTTTTTCTTTTGGGTCAATTCATGTCCAAATTAACTTGTCATCTTAATTATAATCACTATTATAAGCAAAAGAAACAAAGTTTTTGTTGTTCAAATATTTTTTTTTTACTAAATTCAAAATGAGTTAATCATTGTCACTTATTTTGAATTGATTTCCTCATTTTAGGAGTAAACGGTGAAATCTAGATTTGCCTTTAAATCGTGCATAAGAAAAAGATTTGGCTATTAATTACTCATGTGAACAGCTGATTGATGCAACTATTTGGTTATTGCATGAAGCTTGCAATTGGAGGGAGGTAAACGCCTCCACGTGTCCTGTTTCATCACTCAAAGAGTTGACTATTGAGCACCCCTCAACTTGCTAATGCTCTTCGCTCTCTGATTTTTGCCATCGCTATTTTTTTTTAAAGAAAAAAAAAAATTCTTTCCAATTACGTAGAATTCCCCAAGACGTGGATCATGCTTTTTTTCTTCTCTTTTGCAAATTAATATTAACCAGCTTTCCTTAGAATTCTTTCCTTATATTAATATATATTACAGGATTTTATTTCTTTAATCATAAAGACATTCTCCCCTATATATACCATCATTCCACTGAAATTCTCCTCAGACAAAACTCAATATTCTCTCTAGAATCTCAATTATAATTAAGCTTTGTCTGTCCCTCAAACACTCCTCCAAAAGAAAGTGAGAATATGGATACGAGAGCGGTACGGGCAGCAATAAGGCTGCTTTTGATTTCCATCTGTCTTGGGATTTGTTTGATGTGGATCCTGCTTCCAACAAACACCTATAAGCAAAAATGGAAGCCAGTCATTTCCAAGAAGGTTGTTTCCACCTATTTTGGAACCCAAGGTTTGGCCCAGCTTTCATAATCAAATGTTATTTTGATCCATATTCATTTGATCATGTCTTTGATTTTAGTTGGTTTCTAATTGTTGTCATCAATATTTCAGGTACCAATATATTGATTTGGACTTTCCCTGCCATGTTTGTTGCTGCTTTGGGTTCTTTCTACCTTCACCTGGGGAAAAACTTGGATGAAAACGTTTCTGAAAGGTATAATTATTATATATTCTACGTTAAGTTATAAGATTAAAAAAAAAAACTCATGTTTTCTAACCATTGAAATTGAATACAGCAATGGAAAGAAAAACCGGCTGGCGTTATGGAAGAGGCCCATGCTAGTGAAAGGACCATTGGGAATCGTTTCAGGGATAGAGTTGGGGTTCTTCACCATGTTCATCGCACTCCTGATTTGGTCATTGGGAACTTTTTTGCATAACGGGTTACCTACCATTACTCCAAAACTAGCGGCAAGTTATGGAGTCAAAGTGTAAGAAAGAAAATACAAAAAAGAAAAAGCTGTAATCAATCATATTAACACAATTAAGTTCTTTTTCTTAGAAAAAAAGGGGTTTGAAATTGATGAAAACTTTGGGATTGATTGATTTTGGCAGATGGCAAGCGAAGTTATACGATGTAGCATTGTGGATAGGGCTTGTTGGGAACATATGCCTAGCGTTCCTGTTCTACCCGGTGACTCGTGGCTCGTCCGTTCTGCCGCTGTTGGGGCTAACCTCGGAGAGCAGCATAAAGTACCACATATGGCTCGGACACATAACCATGGCTCTTTTTACCGCTCATGGTCTTTGCTACATCATATATTGGGCTGCTATAGGCCAAATAATCGAGGTAATTAAGGGGCCTTAATCATTATTTTGAACAAGATTTTTAATTAGCCCATGCTTGTGATGAAATTACTAAATTTATCAGTTAGTATATGTTTTCGTTTCGTTGCTTGTTTGGTCTGATTTTTCAGTCTTTTCTTCATCATTGTCCGGGATTAATTAATTATTGCACGTAAAGTGAAGTAAAGGGGAGATGCATATTACTTAAATTAATTTGTTCAACTAAGGGAAGTCTTTTATTTTTGTTGGAATCACCAAAAAAAGGAAGAAAATTCTAAATTTTCACATGGGATATATATGGGATAGAATCAAAGGTTGTTTTCAACTTTTCATAGTTAAAGCAGTGGAACTCGTTCATCACTTTAGAAAAGGAACCATGAAATATGGTTGTCTCTATCAAAAGGAACCTTAGTTTGTTGTAAACTTTCGTCATTAGTTTGATGCCAAACAAAAAAGCTTCGTCATTGTAGTGCCTTTTTAAACACCTGTTTTCCATGCAGAATGATAAACACGGTGCACTAAAGACTAAAAATTTGCAAAAGATTCCAAAAATCTAACGGTTTCTAATCGGTTTGACTTTTGGGCTTAGGAATCTTATCTAGATATGGCCCATTTAAAGAAAAGCTGACACGTGTAGGGTTAGCCCATAAGATAAACTTCGGCCTGACCATAAGTCAACAATGGATGATTGTCCTTCTAACCCAAAAAGCCTAAGAATGAAAAAGAGAAAAAGAGAGAAAAAGATGGATCTAGCGTTACGGTATGGCTTTATAATAGTGGAGCTTTGAAAAACTACAAGGCTTTTCTCTTGGTCTTTGAAGCAACTTATTGAATTTGGACCCATCAAAAATTATTTAAACACAAAAACTTTTTCAAGTCAAACCTACTTCATGTGTGAAATTTATCCAACAAATGTATGGAATTATGTCATGTTTTGAACATATACTGTATTATCTAATACTTGTCTCATGGAATTTTAGAAAAAAATTAACCAAAATGTTGTGATTGTAATACCCAGATGACAAAATGGAGTTATTCTGACATTTCAAATGTGGCCGGAGAGATTTCATTGTTGGGTGGCCTATTCTTGTGGGCAGCAACTATTCCTCAAATCAGGCGAAAAACGTTCGAGCTCTTCTTTTATACACATTACCTTTACATAATCTTTGTATTGTTCTTCGTCCTCCATGTTGGCATTGGTTACGCTTTCTATATGCTCCCCGGCTTTTACCTCTTCATGATTGATCGTTTTCTGAGATTCTTGCAATCTCGGAGGAGTGTTCGTTTAGTTTCTGCCAGAGTTTTACCCTGTCAAACTTTGGAACTTAATTTCGCCAAAAGCCCTGGTAAGTTTTTTTTAAACCCCCATTTGTTCTGTTTTTCTTGAGACATGAGTTTGATTTGCTTTTATGTCTTTGTTTGAATTAGGTTTGAGCTATAATCCGACAAGTATTGTGTTCTTGAATGTGCCAAGCATTTCTAAGCTGCAATGGCATCCATTTACAGTTAGTTCAAATAGTAGCTTGGAGTCAGATAAACTCAGTGTGATTATCAAATGTGAAGGAAGTTGGTCAACCAAGCTTTACCAAAGGCTTTCATCTCCTTCTTCAACTGATCGTCTTGAGGTTTCAATTGAAGGCCCTTATGGACCTGCATCAAACTATTTCTTAAGGTTAATTATCCTTTAGTTAATGTTTTTAAGTACCCTTAATTAGATCTTTCCAATTTTATAACTGATCTTTTCAATTTTTCAATTATGTCAAAAAATTTTCAGGCATGACACCCTTGTGATGGTTAGTGGAGGCAGTGGAATTACTCCATTTATATCCATAATCAGAGAACAGATTTTCAGGAGTAAAATGTCAAAAACTAAGGCACCAAATATGATCCTAATTGCTGCATTCAAGAACTCTTTGGACCTCACAATGCTAGACCTTATATTACCCATTACTGGTTCTCCATCTGAACTTTCAAACTTGCAACTTCAAATTGAAGCTTATGTAACAAGGGAGAAAGCACCAGCTACTGATAACACGAAACGAGGTCGTTCCATATGGTTCAAGCCCCATCAAACAGATGTACCCATGGCTGCCATTTTAGGCCCCAACAGCTGGCTCTGGCTCGCTGCTATAATTTCATCTTCATTCATCATTTTCCTCATCTTAATTGGGATCATCACTCGCTACTACATTTATCCCATTGATCACAACAAAAATGAATTCTCAATGGCTAAAAAAGCTGTGCTGTATATTTTGGCTATATGTTTCTCCATAGCAGTAACAGCTAGTGCAGCAGTTTTTTGGAACAAGAGACGGTTTGCCATGGAAGCAAATCAGATTCAACACATTGAAGGACAAACCCCAGAAGGAACACCTGACTTGATGCCTTCTGATAGGGAATTGGAAAGCCTTCCTAGCCAGTCTCTTGCAGAAGCTACCAATATTCACTATGGAGAGAGACCTGATTTAAAGAGTAAAGTTTCTTTCCTTTCTTAATCTTAATTAATAATTAATTAACTTCCCTGAATTTCAACTTGTTTTTTTCATTTTTCTGATTGTTGCAACTTGGAAAATTAATGCAGGGTTGCTATTTGAGTGCAAAGGATCAAGCATTGGGGTTCTTGTTAGTGGTCCAAAGAAACTGAGACATGATGTTGCAGCAATTTGCTCATCTGGTTTGGCTGACAATCTGCATTTTGAGTCCATCAGTTTCAGCTGGTGATTTACAGTTTTTTTCCCCTTCAAGTGTTGAAGACAATCTGCATTTTGAGTCAATCGTTTTTGGCTGGTGATTTACAGTTTTCCCAGTGTTGAATTTGTAATGAAAAGTGTGCAGCGGCCCAAGCAAGTTGTGTTTCGTCATGTATTTTAACGCTCATATTCTATTCTGAAATTGTATCGGGTTTCTTCCTTTTACTTGGTAAATAGAGGAGTGTTGGATGTTAAGTGCAAATTTTCTTGCTAAATTTACATTCAGGGAGAAAAACTCCTCAATTTGTACAACTTGTGTATTATTATTGTTAGAAAAATTTCTGAAAAACAAGAGAGAAAAATAAGACTTTAAGGAGTCAAGTTTTCTCAAATACAATATTGTCCGACTATCTCAAACAAGTTGTATTTGGGATACAACAAAGCCGCTTAAGAACAAGTAGAGAGAAGTAGAATTATTGGTGTGTAAAATTGGGGAAAACACGTTCTTATTTATAGAACGTGATCAGAGACATCTTTTCAAGATAACTGTTCGTCAACAGATATCTATTAAACTTAAAAAACTGTATTTACAGTTTTTGACAGTTTATCAAATTCAAAAAATGCCTTTATCCGAAAAGATGCTTATAGGAAACAAAAAATATAAGTCTTAGTAAAAATTCTAAGTCTTAGTAAAAATAAATCCGTAAATCCATTGTGTCTAAGAGATTTGATTAGATGAATATAGATATTTCAAGAAGTCTTTCTGCCAAAAATCATGCAAAACTAAGTCAGGGCCGCGAAACGCATTTTTAGCCAAAAACCGTGATGGTTAGTACACGATTTCGGCTAAAATTTTGCAAAAAACTGACCCGAAAAGTTTTTCCCCAATTCTTTGCCACAATACTCTGAAAAATCATATAATTCAACGCCAAAATTTTTTTAATGTTTTTCACGCTTCTAATATCGTTTTTCCATTTTTTTCTGAATTTATTTCTAAATAAATCGAAACAAGATTCAAATGCTCGTAAAAACAAATCTATAAATCCAACGTGGCTGAGATATGGTTAGATGAATACAGATATTTTGAGGAGTCTTTCTGCCAAAAGTCATGCAAAACTGAGTCAGGATCCCGAAACACGTTTTCAGCCAAAAACCGTGATGGTTAGTACACGATTTCAGCTGAAATTTTGCAAAAAACTGACCCGAAAAGATTTTCCCCAATTTTTTGCCACAACACTCAAAAAAATCATATAATTCAATGCCAAAAATATATTAGGGTTTTTCACGCTTCTAATATCGTTTTTCCATTTTTTGCCACAATACATTTTTAATTAAATCGAAACAAGATTCGGATACTCGTAAAAATAAATCCGTAAATCCATTGTGGCTGAGAGATTTGATTAGATGAATATAGATATTTCGAGAAGCCTTTCTGCCAAAAATCATGCAAAACTGAGTCAGGGCCCTGAAACGCATTTTTAGCCAAAAACCGTGATGGTTGTACACGATTTCAGCTAAAATTTTGCAAAAAAATGACCTGAAAAGTTTTTCCCCAACTTTTTGCCACAATACTCAGAAAAATCATATAATTCAACGCCAAAAACAATGAAGGGTTTTCACGCTTCTAATATCATTTTTCCATTTTTTTTCTGAATTTATTTCTAATTAAATCGAAACAACATTCAGATACTGGTAAAAATAAATCCTTAAATCCATTGTGGCTAAGATTTGACTAGATGAATAAATATATTTCGAGGAGTCTTTTTTCCAAAAATCATGAAAAACTGAACCAGAGCCCCGAGACGCGTTTTTAGCCAAAAACTGTGATAGTTAGTACACGATTTCAGCTAAAATTTTGCAAAAAACTGACCTGAAAAGTTTTTCCCCAATTTTTTGCCACAATACTCAGTAAAATCATATAATTCAAAGCCAAAAGTACTATAGGGTTTTCATGCTTCTAATATCGTTTTTCCAAATTTTTCCGAATTTATTTCTAATTTAATCGAAACAAGATTCAGATTCTCGTAAAAAAAAAATCCGTAAATCCATTGTGGCAGAGATTTTGGTTAGATGAATATAGATATTTCGAGCCGTCTTTCTGCCAAAAGTCTTGCAAAACTGAGATAGGGCCCTGAAACGCGTTTTTAGCGAAAAACCATAACGTACACAATTTCAGCTAAAAACTGGCCCGAAAAATTTTTCCTCAATTCTTTGGAAAAATACTCAGAAAAAATGTATAATTAAACGTCAAAAAAATTGAAGGATTTTTACGCTTATAATTTCGTTTTCCCTTTTTTTCCATATTAATTTCTTATTAAATCGAAACAAGATTCAGATGCTCGTAAAAACAAACTCGTAAATCCAATGTGGGTGAGATTTTGTTAGTTGAATATAAATATTTCAAGCAGTCTTTCTGTGTAAAATCATGCAAAACTGAGGTAGGGCCCCGAAACGTGTTTTTAGCCACAAATCGTATTGGTTAGTACACGATTTTGGCTAAAATTTTGCAAAAAACTGACCCGAAAAGTTTTTTCCCAATTTTTTGCCACAATACTCAGAAAAATCATATAATTCAACGCCAAAACAATTTTAATGTTTTTCACGATTTTAATATCGTTTTTCCATTTTTTTCTAATTAAATCGAAACAAGATTCAGATGCTCGTAAAAACAAATCTGTAAATCCAAAGTGGCTGATATTTGTTTAGATAAATACATATATTTCGAGGGGTCTTTCTGCCAAAAATCATGCAAAACTGAGTCAGGGCCCCGAAACGTGTTTTCAGCCAAACGATTTCAGCTAAAATTTTACAAAAAACTGAC